>JBBIGC010003070.1:0-13710 GCA_037576955.1 Lepidarchus adonis | reverse complement strand
CACACACACACACACACACACACACACACACACACACACACACACACACACACACACACACACACACACACACTGTAATTTGAGAGGCTGAAGAGGTGAAGGTTCAGTATGAGTAAAAGAGAAGTGAGGGATGTGGAGTGTTGAGAGGTTATGGATGGTGGGGTGTCAGAGGACTGATAAAGATAACCCAGTGAGAATAAAAGAGATGAACATGAAGATAAGATGAGAGAACCCAGTCTGCATGAGTCATCTAAATGATTTTTATTTGCTTTCTGTTGTGAATTGGATTAACTCACTTCATTTCCTTTATTGTCACAAACAACCACACAAACAACATGACTCACTGCAAATATGCTAATGATTACTTGGGTCAAGTAATTTCACATTTAGACATGAAAAAACAGTACCTATGACATCAATCAAGCAAGTCTCAGCCTTCTACAACTTTTATCATTTCTTCTCGTTCAATGTTTCCCTCTTCCTCTATTGATTATAGTATGTGAACCTTTTCTGAATTTCATGGCTTTTGCATTAATTTGTCATAAAATTTGATCTGATCTTCACCTAAGTTGAGGGTATTTACAACTATAATGTGCCTAACATAACAACATTAAAAAGGAATTGAGAACAAAACAAAAAGCTCATATTTCTAGTGAAATTAAATATTAGAAAGACTTTAAAAAACACACTAATTATTGTCAGGTGTTAGCATACTTGGAGGCTTGTTAAGAAAATGAGTTTGGAGGTGTGGCTCAGAGCTACATTGACTGATAAAACACTCAAACATTTTCCATTTTATCCACACAAAAAAAATATGCTTATGTGAGCCTTTCAGCTGTGCTATAAATTGTTAATTGATGACAAAGCTGAAAAGGGTTACAATGTGATTTTAAAAACTTTAGAAATTAATCAGTTTATAGCAAATGATTTAGAATGATGCTACTCTGCCAAGAAGTGGGTGGCCAGTCAAAATGACCACAAGAGCACAACATATGCTTATCAGTGAGATAAAGGAACAACCCTGAGTGACATTAAAATTATGAGGGCATAATTGGAACTGGCTAACCTCTGTGTTCATAAGTCTACACTGAACAAGCAGGTTGTCTAAGGCAGGACACCATGAAAGACGCTGCTATTTACTGAAAAGAACATTGCTGCACACCTGAAATTTGTGAACGTACACAGTGACACTCCATCAGTATTGGCAAAATGGACTGATGAAACTAAGAACTATTTGGGAAAATCAGCATTACATCTGGCGTGAAATAAGCACGGCATATCATCATGAAAACATCCCCCAACTGTCAAGTATAGTCGAGAAAACATCCTGATTTTGGCCTGTTTGGCTGCATCAGGGTCTGTCCAGCTTGCAATCATTAAATGTATTTAAAAAAAAAATCAGGATAGTGTGAGAATGCCTTATGTCAGCTGAAACTCTGTAGAACTTTGGTGATGTAACAGGTCAATGACCCAAAACACTGGAGCAAGTCCACAAAATATTAGCTTGAGAAAAAAAACTAAATCCGCCTTTTGGAATGGCCAGTTCAGAGCCCAGACCTCAACAAAATATAGATATTATGGAATTACTTGAAGAGAGCAATACACATAAGACATCTAAAAAATATAACTGAGCTAAAGCAGTTCTGCCACAAAGAATGGACTCCTCCTAAAGAATGTTGAGGTTGAGGTTATAGCTGCCAAGGGGTGGTCAGTCAGTTATTAATCACATTCTTTTTCCACTAGCAATATGAGATTTTTATGGTTGTTCTCAATTAAGACTTATAGTTGTACTCATAAGTTTAAATACCCTGAAATAATTTATGATTTCTGGGCCATTAGTCAGAGAATATGAATGGTAACACATAAACTTTTCTTTCACTTATGGTTAGTGCTTGGCTGAAGCCATTTATTGGCAAACAACTGTGTTTACTCTTTTAAAATCATAACCTCAACAGAAACTACCCAACTGACCCTGATAAAAAGTTTACATACCCTGGGGATTTGGCCTGATAACATGCACAGAACTTGACAAAAACAGGTTTGAATGGCTACTAAAGGAACCATCTTCAAATGTGCTCTGTTTGCTTGTAAATAGTGGGTGTGTATAAAAGGTCAATGAGTTTCTGGACTCTCAACAGACCCTTGCATATTTTATCCAGTGTTTTGGATTCAAAGTCATGGAAAAAGTAAAAGAATTGTTAAAGTATCTGCAGGAAAAGGTAGTTGAACTCTATAAAATAGGAAAGGGAAATAATAAAATATCAAAAGGAATTGAAAATGCCAATCAGCAATGGGAAGAAGTGGAAAATTAGGGGTTTCGTATAAACCAAACCATGGACAGGAAGACCAACAACAATTTCAGTCACAACTGCCAGTAAAATTGTTTGTGATGCAAAGAAAAATCCACAAAATACATGAAATACAGAACTGTCTAAAAAATGTGGTGTTACTGTTTCAAGATTCACAATAAGGAGGCACTTGAAGAATGATGGGTTGCATGGTCAAGTTGCCAGAAGAAAGCCATTATTACACAAATAACACAAAGTATCTCACTTACAATATGCCAAATAGCACAGAGACAAGCCTTAAACCTTCTGGCACAAAGTCATTTGGAGTGATGAGACTAAAACTGAACTTTTTGGCCACAACCATAAATGCTACATTTGTGAGGAATCAACAAGGCCTATGATGAAAGGTACACCATTCCTGCTGTGAAACACAGTGGTGGAGCACTGACGTTTTGGAGATGTGTGAACTACAAAGGCACAGGAAATTGTTAGGAATTGATGGCAAGATGAATGCAATAGGTTATCAAAAAATATTGGAGGAAGATTTGCGCTCATCAGTCTGGAAGCTGTGCATGTGATGTACTTGAACATTTCAACATGACCAAGTCGATCTGTCATTGACTACAGCAAAATAAAGTGAAGGTTCTGGAGCAGCCATCTCAGTTTCCTGACCTCAAAATCTTGAGACACTCTGCGGAGACCTCAAAAGAGTAAACACAGTTGATTGATAATAAATGGCTTCAGGCAACCCCTAACCATGAGTGAAAGAAAAGTTTTTGTGTTATCATTCATATTCTCTGAAAATTTGTTAAGAAATACATTCTGTCAGGGTATGTAAACTTATGAGTGCAACTGTAAAATGCACATATCAGATTTTGTTGTGTTACTATGTTAGGAACATTATATTTTTTATTGTCAATACTCTTGACTTAGATGAGGATCAGATCACATTTCATGACAAATTAATGGAATTCCAAAAGGTTCGCAAACTTTTTTGCCACTGTAGATTTTTGATTCCTGTACTTCAGATGGCAACAAATAATATGATCATCAAAGTGATCATTGTTGCTATTATTATGTCAGCTGACTTCATTGCACCAGGAAACACATTTCAAAACTCTGAGTTGATAATTAGGAAGTTGTGCCTCAAAAACTTTGCTGCAATGGGCCTTTAGGGATCAGCACCATGGAAAGCTCCTGCAGTGCAGTGGGTGGTGTGATTCAGCACCATGGACAGCTTCAACAGCCAGCAGAGCAGCATGTGTGCGTGTGTCACTTTCACAGGGGGTGAACAGGCTTGCAGGCCAAGATTAGCGTGTGTATGATATATTTCCCTGTTCTGCCATCCCTGCAGATTGTCACCACCAAATAAGGACAACGCAGGTTGCATGAGCATGCCAAGCTGACCCATTAAATACAGGTCTGAAAGCAGAAACTACACCTTGGCTGGTTAATAGCATATTTATTTTTTTGAGAAACTAGAGCAAATAAAATTGCTCATTTCCCCTTAAATGTAAAGTGATTGTTCTCTGCTACAGTAATTCTTTAACATTTACATTTACTCATTTGGCTTTTCATAGACCATACCAAGTATATCAATGTGTGTGTGTGTTTCAACTTACAATGGCATTGGATCTGAAGTCTACATCTAAAAGAGGTTGGAAGAAAATTCGAACTCCATTTTTGGAAAATCTTCCCTAAAACTGCAAAAAGATACAATGAATGATGTAAGAGGAATCAATTCTGAGTCATATCAAAATATGAGAGCACAAATTTCTCACATATACATGCATAGTTGCCCTGTGTTACCCAATAATATAGCATCACCCTGAATGTTTAGATTAACATTATGATGTAACTTTTATTCAATCCAATCTAATTAAACTTTATTTAAAGCACATTAAAATAACACAGTTCATCAAAGTGCTGTACACTATAAGATACAAATAAAAAATATATATATAAAAATTGTACAAATAAAATAAAGGCCATAAAAATAAAATAAAATAAACTAAGTAAAACACTAAAACAAACAATAGGTCACAGTAAAAATCAACATCTCAGATAGAATTAAAAGCCTTTGAGAAGAAGTGTGTTGAGAATGGACTTCTCAACACGAAGTGAGTTGGCCTGCCAGCAGTTTTAGGGGAATGACTAAAAAAGCACAGTCTCCTTTGAGTTTTCTTTTTATTTTAGTGTTAATTGATCTGCTGAACTGAGAGACCATGAAGGAACATAGGGCTGAAGCAGATTACACAAGTATTGGGGGTGAAGCAATGAAGACATTTAAAAACAAACATACGAATTTTAAATTGGACCAAAAGCCAGTGAATTGATGCCAGAACTGGAGTGATGATGTGTTCACTTTTTTTCTAGCTAGAAGCCGAGCAGCAGCATCCTGCACCAGCTGTAGACGAGTAAGTGGTGCTTGATTTAGCCAGGGGTAGAGTGCATTGCAGTAGTATAAGAAGGTTGTGATAAAAGCATGGATTTAAATCTCAAAGTGAAGCAGAGAAAGAAATGGTTTAGCTTTTGTAAGTTGTCTCAGTAAAAAAAAAGCTAGACTTAAAAAAAAGCTATAAACTTGAGATTGCTGTCAAACCTTACACAGAGGTTTGTTGTAACTGCTGTTAAATGTTGACTTAACAAGTCTAAGTCAACAGGTACTTTGGAGGTCTCCATAGGTCCAAACAGCATAACCTCAGTCTTACTATCATTAAATTGTAGAAAATGTAATGACATCCAAGCATACATTTCTGAAAAAGGTCAATAAACAGAATATCCAATTCCTTGCTTCAGTGGCATATAAATCTGACTATCATCAGCATAAAAATGGAACGCCATAGCATATTTCCAAAAAATAATCCAAGAGGAAATAAATACAGGGAAAACGTTCTTCCTGATAAGGCCTAAAACAATGTAAAGCAGCACCCTCAATACTGTGACAGAACCAGATCATTGAACTGAGCCAGACACACAGGCCAATGTGGCTGGTGGGAGGGCCAGTCTAGCAGGGCCACAAACCCCGGGTAGTCCCGCCCCAGCAAAACGGAGACGGGCAGGTTGAGCCCCAAGTCTACTTACATCCTCCAGGTTCCTGTGCAGGAGGTGATCTCTAAATCGGCCCCTCGCATGTGCCTCATGAACGCAGGTGATCGTAAGTTACACTGTGGGGGCCCCTTAGCGGGGTACCTGGTCAGGGTGGGCAAGGGTCACTGTGGCCCAAGGTGGCCACCAGGGTTGGAGCATGGGAAACATAAGCTATCGCACATTAGAATGTGTAGATTTGTGGCTCAGCTTGTGGCTCAGATACGGTGGCTGTATCTGTGGAAGTGGAAGCACGAGGCTGCGGAACCGGACGTCTTTCTACCCTCCTCAGATCGGCTTAACATAGGCAGAGTGTCTGCCAGCTGTGGCTGGTTGAGGAGGAGTGCCGTCTGTCTACGTGCTTTGCCCCAGACAAAAACACGCACCTGAATTTGTGGAAAACCAGTGAAGGGAGAGGTGGAGCCGCCCGGGTCGGAGACTGGCAATACCCACCCAACTCTCCAGGCAAGACCAAAGCATCTGATGGTCCACTGTATCAAAGGCAGCTGTTAGATCCAACAGGACCAAAAACTACAGTGATCAGAGTCAGTGGCTAGAAGAACATCATTAAGAACCCATAGAAATGCACATTCTGTACTGTGATGGATTTTAAATTTACATTAAAAAACGGCTAAGATTTTGTGCTGCTCTTAAAACAACTGGCAACAAATATTTTTTCCAAGACCTTATAAAGGAAAGGGAGCTTAGAGATGGGCCTGAAGTTAGCCAGTACATAGGGATCTAGATTAGGTTTCTTGATTAATGGCACACAACTGCATGTTTAAAACTCAAAGCTACAACCTCATTTTCTAAACTGCTTTTAAGAATCTGAAGTATATATGGTGCAATGCTTGAAAAAAACTCTTTAAACAGACAATGTTGGGATTATATCATTGGAAGACCAAACAGGTTTCATACAACCAATTATTTCTTCCACTGACAGAGACACTGACAGGCTCAGACTGGTCAAAAACAGAAAGATATAAAAAGCCATAAAAGCCATAAAAAGGAGGGTGAAATTGGGCCCTAATGCTTGCACCCTTTATTATGAAGAAGCTCAAAAAGTTTTCACACACTTCAGTGGAGTTCTCCAGACAGGATAATTGTGGGGCATTAAGACCTATGGGTTGGGAAAATTGGAAGTATTATTATATGAAAAACATTTTGTTTAAGCATATATCACTCTATCTCTGATAAAAAACACCAGCTGTCCCTCAGTATCTGGAAAGACACATGTAAATTATGCTTCTTCCACTGTTGCTCAGTTTTCTGCATTCATGCAACGCCACCCTGGTGATGTCATTTAACCAAAGCTCCAGGTTTGGGTTTCAAAGAAATCATCTTTAGTGGAGCCACTGTACCTAATGTTGTTAAACCAATAGTATTAAAGCGAGATGATACATCTCAAAACTGGAATAAGAGGCTGTTTTTGTTATCAGGGTAACACTAAAGTTAAAGGTCGCTATACCACCTCCAGGACCTGACGTCTTTCAGCAACTAAAATATGTACAGTTTGGTGTCAGTTTGGTGTATGTATGTTTGTGTATATATACTGTATGTATATACAGTTGTGCTCATATGTTTACTAACCCGGACAGAACTTATGACTTATTTTCAGAGAATATGAAGCCATTTATTGTCAAACAATTGTGTTTATTCTTTCAAAATCATAATCACAACACAAACTACTCAAATGACCCTGATCAAAAGTTTACATACCCTGGTGATTTGGCCTGATAACATGCAGACAACTTGACACAAACAGGTATGAATGGTTGTTAAAGGGAACCATTTTCATCTGTGACCTGTTTGATGTTTGAAACCAAACCATGGCCAGGTAGACCAGCTACAATTTCAGTCACAACTGCCAGTTTTTATTCGGAATGCAAAGAAAACCACGTAAATAACTTCAAGTGAAGGTCTCTGTGACTGTCACAAAGCAGCTTTACAGAGTTTATAGAATCCGGGTCTGAGCCCCCAATGAGCAAGCCAAAGCGACAGTGGCAAGGAAAAGATGTTTCAAGATGAACTATAAGGATGCACTTGAAGAAAGATGGGCTGCATGGTCGAGTTGCCAGAAGAAAGTCATTACTACTTACAATAAGCCAAACAGCACAGAGACAAGCCTTAAACCTTCTGGCACAAAGTCATTTGGAGTGATGAAACTAACATTGAACTTTTTGGCCACAACCATAAACGATACATTTGGAGAAGAGTCAACAAGGCCTATGATGAAAGGTACACCATTCCTACTGTGAAACACGGTGGTGGATCACTGAGGTTTGGGGATGTGTGAGCTACAAAGACACAGGAAATTTGGTCAGAATTGATGGCAAGGTGAATGCAGTAGTTTATCAAAAAATACTGGAGGAAGATTTGCACTCATCAGTCCAGACACTGTACATGGGATGTACTTGGACATTCCAACATGGCAATGATCCAACACACAAGGCCAAGTTGACCTGTCATTGGCTACAGCAAAATAAAGTGAAGGTTCTGCAGTGTCCATTTTAGTCTCTTGACCTCAATTTCATTGAACCACTCTGGGGAGACCGTCCTCACTACCCTGCTCCCCAGATGCATGTGAGATATGTAGGTGCTTAAGTATGTGTGCTTTTACCCAATTATTCTGACTTATGGTGATCTCTTATCTAGCAGCAATTGCCAAATTCTGCTATCCAAGAGAGCATACCTGGTTAGCATTAGCTTATCATGCTAACAGAACTACACACCAAACAGATTCAAGTCTGTCAGCAGCTACACTGACACAAGTTTATAATATAATGACTCAAACCTGAAGCTCTGAACTCATGAATGTAGTGTTGGGGTGAAAGAAAGTTAAACATATTCTGAGGTGTTTAGAGCATTAAATCTGAATCAAACCTTAATTTTACTATAATGTGTGGCACTTCTATCGTACACACTACAAATTCAAATGGTGCCACACACTACAATAAAATAAAGGTTCAATTCTGTTCATAATTATGGCATTGCACTGAAACAAAACAATGTGTATGGCTTTTCTATGGCTCTATCAGAGTAAAGTAGCTATCATATAATTTATGCAGAGCACCAAAAGCTATTTTATTGCTTAGTGATAGTCCTATTACATAATTTTCATTTGGCTAGATGCAAGTTAGTGAATGAGTGAATGAGTGAGTGAGTTAATTACAAAAGTCAAGCACGCAAGAGATGTAAAAAAGCAATTCCATAAGAACAAATAACATAAAAAAACCCATTATGGTTGCCTTTATAAGGTTTAAAGAACATCTATCTAATGTAAAAGATTAATGCAAAATTAAAGGTTAAATCCTGAACAACAAATCTAAGCCAAAGGCAATCAAAATGTTTACTTTTTAACAGTGGTAGTATTTAATGCTTGAAAACCTCTATGCAATTGTAGAAACGACACTGCTTGAAAAATGACATATTATCAACCAAAATCAATTGCACATTAACCTTATGTTTGTTTTCACACACATTCATATCTGATTCGCACATTGCTGCTCATTTTCTGCTTTCTTGCACTGAAAAACTGAAAAACAGCCAAGTCTCCCTGTTCAAACACTTCCCACTGAAAAATTAAACTCATGCACCTGCATCAGCTCTTTCACATGCTAAAAGTTTAATGACAAACATGGCATGCATCTCTTCTCACTCACATAGTAAAATGTGTATACACTTCTCTCGCTCGCTTTCTTTTCAACTAGTTCTTCACCTCCAATTTCTTTCCAGACAGAATCATAAAGCATCTTTGAAATGGATGTTAGCTCCTGGAGTGAGTGTAGAAGTGCAGAATCACACAGCAGGCTAATGAATGTTGATGTTTGTTACTCTAAATACACAAATCTAAACTCTCACGTTAAATTATGCCTCATAATATGTGAATGCCTGCTTTTCTCTTTTGCAGTAAACAAGAATATACACAGAGATGAAGCTCACTATTTCTTGCAGAGCAGATTTCAATGCACTTACACTGGATATAGTACATGGGTTTAGACTCTGAAGAACATTAAGTGTCTCCAAGATACTAAATGGTGCAGAGTATCATGTGGTTTGTGTTTACTGTTGAGAATAAAATATTGCTGGATATGTTTGATGTCTCTTAGTTCAGAGAGTGGAGAGGGATAGGGAGTGTATGAATTTTCAGAGCTACTCCATCACAAAAACCGACTACACAGAAACAAACTTCAAATACACTTTTATTGATCTTTTCACATATACTCTCAGTGATTCCTGCCACCAATAATAAATGTTAAGAAGAAGTGAAGAAGTGATCAAATGATGAAGAATAATCATATTATACAGGCACATGTGCAATGTGTAAATAAAGCAATATTTTTACAAGCCAAACTTATGACTTTTGTCATAACTTTATTTGCAGGAAATTACAATTTGACTCACATGCAGACTATTCCTGATGTACCCACTCACTCCTACTGAGGATTGCCCACATAGACAGAAACATGAACCACTTACCTGATCTTAACCTCATATTATCTGTCTTTTATCACTCTCCATTGTCAACCAGAGGAGGATGGGTTCCCCTTCTGAGCCTTGGTCCCTCCCAAGGTTATTAATTACTTTCTATTACTTTCTACTATTAATTTACTTTTAATTACTAGTCTATACAAGTATATATTTAATACATAATTTTAGATTTATCTGTTTAAAGAATATATATATATATATATATATATATATATATATATATATATATAAGTCTACAATTAAGAAATGGAGTGGCCGAGTTAAAGTCTAGATCTTAATCTCATTGAAATGCTGTGGGGTGACTTGAAATGGGCTGTAAATGCAAGAAACCCCTCAAACAACTCACAGCTTAAAGAATTCTGCATTTCGGAGGGGGGCAAACTTTCCTCAGAAAGTTAGATGGCTACAAGAAGCATCTTTTTCAATGATTTTCAGTTAAAGGTGGTAACAATAGTTATTACAGGGTAGGGTGTCCTAACTTTTTCCTCAGTTAAAATACACATCTTTTCATATCTCTTTTGTTTAACTAATAAATCAAGGATGTTGCAATGCTTAATGGAAATGAAAATGATAAACCTACAGAGGGCTGAATTTAAAGACTGGCAGCCCAGTCCATTTCGCTGAAATTCCATTGAATCAGTTCAAAATTGTAATCAGTAGATTTAATGGTCACCACATGCTTGTATGCGTGCCATACAATGTTGGGTCATGCTCCTAATAAAATGATGAATAGTGTATCCCCAGACAACTGATCTCCTGGACAGTCTGAGCTGCAACCTGGCAGCGTCAAATGGACTGAAAAATAATGCATTTCTGGTATTCATTGGCAAAAGCCAATCAGACTCCACAGTGCTGAGCAGTCAGCACAGTTTCCGCTAGAGGCAGTCTGGCCCTCAGGCCAACCTCATGAAGTCTGTTTCGGTTGCCTGCTGAGGTCATTTTGTAGGGCTCTGGCAGTACCCATTCTGTTCATGCTTGCACAAAGGAGCAGATACTGTTCCTGCTATTGGGTTAAGGACCTTCAACGGCCCTGTCCAGTCTCTTGGAATGCCTTCCATGCTCTTGAGACTGCAAACCTTCTGGCAATGGAACATATTGATGTACCATCCCGGAAGAGTTACCTGTGCACTCTCTGCAGGGTCCAGGTAAAGCCTCATGCAACCAGTAATGACACTATCCCTAGCCAAATGCAAAACTAGTGCAAAAATATCCAGAAAAGATGAGGAGGGAAAAAAGTCACTGGTCTCCATCTATAAAACCAGTCCTGTTTTGGGGGTTGTCTCATCGTTGCTCTTTTTCATTAACACCAATGCAGCTGAAACTGATTAACAACCCCCTCTGCTACTTGACTGACCAGATCAATATCCCAGAAATTTAATTGGGATATTAAATAAAAAATAACTCTTTGAAAACCTCTTGTGCAGAGCAGGCAACTGCTTGTAAAGGTTTATGCCCATCTGATTGAAACATTTACATTATATATTATACCAGACATTGTGTTCTCTAGTCTGAGTAAAACCAATGCTATTTGTAAAATGTGACAAACTGTTAAAAGTTTTAAAATCACTTTCTATAAACTAAAGATGGCAAAAGCAAAGATCTGGGATTGGCATTTTCTCTTGGCAAATTCTCCCACAATATAATTTGCTATATTACAGCATCTTTGTTGAACAGAGAACTCCTTGCCCACTCAGTAAAGATCTATACACTCCCTAGGGCACCTCAAAAATGGAATGCTCAAAGCTGTCTTTTGATTTGATTTTTTTTGTCTTTCCTTGCAGCAAGTACACATGTAAAAAGGCCCACTGCAGAGGGTTAGAAGGAACCATGGGAATCCTCTGCCCACTCAAAGCTGGCACTCAGAGAGAGAAAGAGTTAGTCAGAAACTTTAGTCTGAAACAGAACCTTGCGGTGTTGCTAGCAGTGAGAATCAATTCACCGCCTCTTATGTACACAAATAGAGAAGGCTTGCTGGGAGTAGAGCCCACTCCTGCCCCACATCAGGGGACTGACAGGATAAAGGTGGACACAGGTAAGGCTAGTCTGAGCTGCCGATTTGGCTGCAGGCTACATGTTGTTGTGGTAGTGATATATAGTGAAACTTGAGGGAATGAAGCTCCCAGGGGGAAATTTTCCTGATGGACCAAACTTCATCTTAACACATTTACTGAATGGCTATGTTCTAACTTATTCTTAGATTTCACATGTATGACTGCATTCCTGTTACTTTAATGCCTGAACACTCAGTTCATGTAAGTTTTGTCATTGGATATTATAATTATTTATCCATAATGTTAAATATACAGTATATATATATAGTGACCATAGCCTCAGCTCCGTTACATTGCACCCACCTTACTTGTGGATGCCCCCAGGCACTAGTCCACTACAAAGGCTGAGGCCTTTGCTTCCCAAAACGGGCACGGCACAACGAGCTGCAGCATAACACCCCAACCGTCTCCTCGCACCCAGCGACAATATAAAAGCCTGTTCCATACCTCAGGGTTCTCCCACTGCAATGCGAACGATTTCAACTCCTGATTGGCGGCCGAAATGGCTGCCCACTCCAGACACTGCCCCACCTGCACCCAGTGGAGAACCTGCCCCAAATTCTAGTCTGCCTCCTGTTCGCTGTTCAGCCGCTGAAGGCTGAGTTTGGCGCATGCTTTTATCCCTGTCACTCGTATGTTCGTACATTGTCCTTTATCATTGCTCAGACCTGCGCAACTTAGAATCCATAACTTTTCTGTGGCCTTGTGGTCCGCCCACTTACTGTCACAACAACTGCAGCTTTAGTAGCGACACACGGTTCTCTGTGCAGTGGTACACACTTTGCCCCCACATGCACCCTCCTTTTAACCATTTTGAGCAGGGCCAGCCCCACGATACAGAGGTCTTGTATACGGCCCAGCAAAAACGGGTGTGCAAGCATAACCAAGGCCAACGTCTCACAAACATCCTAACCCCGCCCATTGCCACACACACACCGGTTGGCATGGTGATTCTTTCTGTGGGTGCTGTGTGCTGTGCGCCCGCTCTAGGGTTATTCCCAGGCAGCCACTCTTCTCTGCACAGTCCCATGTCAATCAGCTCCTGACAGGTGACGTTGAGAGATGTCCATGTAGAAACCAGCCAGGCCCAAACTCCAAACCAATAGTGCGCCCCCAACTGGCGTAGCACACACAGAGCACTCAGACATCAGAAAGCCATTCGTGACTTGAAATGGCTGAACCATTTTAAAGCCACTGAAATCAATGACTGACCCATTGACGGTGGCTCAGCCCATTTCCCCCAAAACCAATCACATATAAATATATATCACTGAGAGGGAAAAAATCCTTTACGACAAACATGTTTATTATACAGACAAACAGCTTATTATACACTTCCCTCTACAAGGAAATGACATTACATAGCATACAACTTACAATGGTTAGGTTTCAGGAAGCATCTGTTGGTTGCAAGCAGTGAAATAGTTTTATTTAAAAAAAATAATTATTAGCATTTTTAAAATTTAAATATAAAACAAAACAAAAAAACTGAAACACAAACTAGGCGTAGTATGAGCACTGAGAATGAACAATGGGGGAATCCTAGGCAAGGTCCAAGAGAGATACTTCTAAAGGAAGATTCAACATAAGACTATACAAGAGAAATGAAAGAGGTAGCAGGCAAGGATATAGTGAGACATTACGACTAGCCAAGGAACCTGTAAGGGTCGCACGCCGCCGTGTGCCCGCAGCGCCCCGCCAGGCCACTTCAGACATGAAGGGCGACACGGGGCGTCAGCACCCAACGGTGTCACGTAACAGACGTGCCCGCAGAGCAGAGCAGAGCAGGGAGC
>JBBIGC010003041.1:0-13711 GCA_037576955.1 Lepidarchus adonis | reverse complement strand
TGCTGATCTGAGAGAGTCATCAATGTTATCAAAGTGAATATTAAAGTCTCCTACAATTAAAGCTTTGTCTGTTGAAATAACTAAATTAGAGCATTGAGCAAGCAGGGTGTCTAAGGCAGGACACCCTGAAGGAAGCTGCTGCTTAGCAAAAAAGAACATTGCTGCACGTCTGAAATGTGTGAAAGAGCACGTTGACACAGGAATTGGCTAAAGTTTTGTGAACTGATGAAAGTAAGACTGAACTATTTTGGAAGAACACCCAGCCCTACATCGGGTGTAAAATGGCACTGCATATCATCTAGAAAAAAAGTATGGTGAAGAAAACAATGATTGGGTCTGCTCTGCCTCATCAGAGTCTGGTCAGCTTGCAATCATTGAGTAATTCCCATCAAAACAATATTCAGGACAGTGTGAGAATGTCTGTACATCAGCTGAAACTCTGTGGATGTTGGGCGATGTAACAGGACAATGACCCAAAACACAGGAGCAAGTAAAAACAGAATGGCTTCAGAAAAACTAAATCTGCTTTTCGGCGTGACCATAGAACCCAGACCTCAACTCGTTAGAAATGCTATAGAATGACTTGAAGAGAACCATACACATGAGACGTCCAAAGAATATGACAGAGGTAAAGCAGTTTTGTCTACCTATAGATTCACACTATGTGGGTTTCGCTGTAACATAAGCATAAAATAAGCAAAGGTGAAGTGGTAACAAGTACAACAGTGCAAATGTTTGCTCATTTAGAAAGGGATCATTTCAGCCACATTGTAAGTCAAAAGGCAGGAAATAAATATAAATGTAATATGAAAGGCCTGGTAAGTCTCTTGGGTTTTGAATTTAGCATAGCTAAAGCCTAGACATGCTTCTGTTTCCTTTCACAACTCCCATGGCACTGTCTCACATGGTCAGCTGCATCTGAAAACTTTATCAAAGACACAGTTCTTGCTGAATCGAGAAACGGAAGCTGCATTGTTTAAGCACCAAACTGGTTTATAATTTTTGTCTAGACAGATTAAAACTACATGACATTTCTGTTATGTTTATGATGTATCTGACTCCATATATAGAAGGGTGCGTGAGATCTGAGATAAGAGGTAATGCAATTAGGTATAGGCCTGTTCTAGTTTCTGCTGTCCTTTTCATGTTACCCCATTTTCTACCTTACCTTTCACCATTGTCTCTAGTCTGTAGGTCCAGTAGACCATGCAACTCCTCTCACTTGTCTGCTTCAGTAAGGTCGATTGCCTTGCATTCTGAGAATGCTTCACCTTCGCCTTGACATGGCCTTCTTGTTATTGCTGCTAATCCAGAGAAGGTCAGAGGAAAGGTTTAAGAACATGTGTAAGTCCATTATCCACAGGAAAAGCAGTGATGTTCATCCTGTCACTGTCCATCTTGGCATGAATGCATTAGTTATGTGGTTAATATATACAAAATAATGAAATAAACAAGTACTATTAAAGGCAATCTACACATCAGGTTGCCTACTCAAATTAGGTGCTGGTAGCCATTTTGCACTGTACTGCTTCAACACATATCATCTGCAACTTTTTTAGCTTGTTGAGTAGAGGTGCAAATCACATTGATTATTTCACCAACAATCTGATAATTTTCAATAACTTAAAATTTGCAATTCAGTTCACACAATCTTCTACATTTTAAAAATCCTCTGCATATGGTGGTTTTTTATTTGTAATATAGATCGATAAAGATGGATAGATAGATAGATAGATAGGTAGATAGAGAGAGAGAGAGAGAGAGAGAGAGAGAGAGAGAAAGAAAGAGAGAGATAGAGTTTAGCCAGTTAGCAACTGTTCTATTGTTAATTTTTTGCGCATCAGTTAAAACAGTGTGTGTGAAACAATGACACCGCAGCTGTGCAGTAATCTACAAAGTGATATAATAACAGAGGCATATTACATAGATGGACTTTGGTGACATAAATTAAGCGAAGCCTGGAGGCAAATTCTTTGCCTAACTAATCACAATTCTTCCTCTAAGAATACCAATAAAGCAAGAAAATGGAGAGACAAGCAAGTTGTACATCTCAGTACTTCCATGATAATTGTAACATTTTTGCAGCCTGAGTAAGACCCTTAGAAGAGATGTTTGTCTTGGACAAGCCTTGTGTGTGAAAAAACATGCAAACTGCACAATACTTCATAGTTTATTGGGCCAAGGTCATCAGTGGATGAAAGACAAAAAGGGGTTTGGTGGCAGTAGGCAGAAGGTCTAGCCATGCACTGTTATCATTTCTTAGTCTTAATTATATGGAAAAGATCATGGGTGAAAGGAACTAACCCAATACAATCTTGTTTTCTCCAAATGTAGCATTTTTGAATGATGGCTACTATTAGCCACAGCACAGAACAATGAAAAAAGTAAAGATAGAGGTTCCTCACCAGAGCAACCAAGGCCATATATGAAGTTCAAGTATGAGATTTTGTATTGTTTTAAATGTTTATGTATTTTGAGGTATGCTGCTTGATTCCAGTAGACATTTTCAATAAAGTTGTCCATGTACTAGTTACAGTTGTTGTGTCATAGTTGGTTTTATGGATCTATATTGATTTTTACACCAACGTGTCATATTGGAACTGTTGTTTAATAATGTTGAACTGTGTTTTATATATGGGTTTGATCTGCTCACTTGCACCAGTCAAACATAACAATAACACCACTAACAGGGACAGTGAATAACACTGATTAACATTGATTATGCATTTAGTTCATAAAAATGGCACATCTCAGAGGGTAGGGATTATTAGCAAGGCAACAAGTGAACAGTCATTTCTTGATGTTGATGTGCTGGAAGCAGTCATTAGATTTTGAAAAACTTTGTAGCAACAATACAACAGTGCACTGACATTAAAAAGAAAATGTTCTTTTGAACACTTAAGTATTAAAGCTCCAGTACGTTAACATGAGTACTTTTAGATGATCATTTAAAGTTAATGCTACAAAGAAAAAACGATCAACACCTATCAATCCTCAAGGTTTTAATACGAATATCTCTGTCGACACAAGTGAGAGTTTACTGATAATATTGAATGCATGAAACCATTGATTTAGGTCCTTAATGGCTCTACATATATTTCCACATACTCATGTGCTATTTTTTCAGATATGAACCTTCAATGCCCTGAATGGCCTGTATATGTAATCAGCACAGCCATGCTGTCAGATAGGTCACATGAAGGGTACCACAGTTTAGAAAGATCAATACAGAAACATTTTGCCTCTATCATGTGTGAGACTGACTGTACACTGTAAGTTAAATTGTCAAAACAGGCCGCAACATATAGAAGGATTTGGTTAGAACTTGTCAATCTTGAATGTAGTTTTAGAAAAATGCTTTGTTTTGACCAAATAGGATTTGTCATAATACCTCATAGAAGACACTTTGAACTGAAGCAGGCATGAAAGCAACACATGGGAATCGCCCAACCATCAAAATGATCACTTATTGCCCTAAAACAAAAAAAACAAAAAAACGTAGTGTCATAAAGAGGTTACACATTCCTGTTCAGTCATGGAGTTTTTATTGTCCTCAGTAAAGCAGTGTAGCATTCTGTTCTGATCTGCAACACAGGACCAGGTGGATTTTCTCATCTTTAAATCAACAATACTCTTTATTGTTTTGCCTCAAGCAGTCTCTTAGCATGAGCTGAGTGACTCTCAAACACATGTGGGTGGCTGAACTTTTGGAAGTGTGGTATGAATTTTACCAAGTGCAAGGGCTGTCACCACAACACTTGTCATATGATATTATCAGTGGAGGAGAAAAACCTTGCATCATCCTGTTTTTCAGCTTTTGACATACTGTGAACATTTTCTTTTACAGTCTGTGTAACATTTATTATGAAAGAATGATTAGAAATACTATATTATTTGGGTGAAAATTCCATCACATCACATGAATTACAATAACTTGAAAAAAGTGTTGTTACCATTTTGGATAACATATTTATACACATTTCTAAGCCCAGGACAATGCATAAACTAATAATCTTGGTATTTTAAGTGTACTTTTACAGCTTGATAAGTGCTTTTGGAATGATCAGCATATTTGGCAAAAGATAAGATTCCATGAAAACAGGCAATAAAAGTCAGACAATCTTAATTTATATCTACAGAGAGAGGCACCTGTTGGAATGCAATGGTATGGAGGGCTTTTACTGTGTGTGAAGTGTACATGTGCCTCTTAGGACCTCTTCCCATGAGGTGAAAGATTGCAATCTCATAGGCTTGATGCACGTCGGCCCACGTGCACTTCATTTCCTCAGCAGTGTTCACAGTAAATGTGTTTACTTTCATTTCCTTTTTCAATCTTAAATGTGAAAGAGCTTCTGGGGATGAATGTTGCTGACCCTTTAGTGAAGATACTGTATAAAGCTGTGGGTGGGCAATGATGATTATTGATTGTTGTTGTGGCAAATTATGCTACATTTTGTAACGAAATATCTTAAACATCCATAGCACAGAAAACTGATCAGCTGCAAAGAGGGGCTGTAATTGTTTTAAAGCAATGCAATGTGTCAAATGTAAAAAAGATTCATAGTTCATTAGTGTAGAGCCACAGCCTTGTTTAGGTCAGCTCCAGTTACACTCACCTCTGTCCCAACTTTTTTTGCAAGTGTTGCAGATATGAAATGATACATTTCTTTAAATTTACAAAATATATTTTAGCAGTTACTTTACCGTTCAAGAGAAAAAAACATCACAGCTTTTTCTGCAAATGAGGTTTGCACTAGATTGTCTGCCAAAGAGAAAAAAGTCAAGGAGAAGAGGGAGTAGTTCATTTAGAGTAGTTAATTGCTGAACGTTCTTTGATAAAAGAAAAATCATGGCTGTTAAGAAAATTGCAGACACAGATGGAAAAATGGTAGTCTTGTTCCAAAGTCTTTCTCATGCTCTAAGCTCGCCATTTCTAAACTGAACAGGTACCTTGAAGGGCAGTTTTATAATGATGTAAAATGTGGACTTTGAGAAAATATAAAAGGTCTCCTAATGTTATTCAAATTAAATTTTAATTATGAACATTTGAACTATAATTAATGAACGAAGTTTTTCATTACTGGGTCATAGTGTTTGATAATCAAAGGAGAGTCCACTCAGCAAAGGAAAAGAGTTGTTGTTGGACTGGATTTCCTTCTCGGGAGTGCACTACTCATGATTAAAGGCGATGATGAAAAGAAAAAGTCCTTTTGTGCAGCTGTGCAGGCTCTTAAAAAAGTAGAGCCATGCATAATCAGTCTCTAATCTCTCATCACCTTGGAAGGCAAAGGTGGGAGAAGCAAGTTTCCCTTGAAACTTGATAGATTAATGCATATGTCCATGTGTGTGGGATAGACTCCAAGAGAGAAAGAAAGAGAAAACAGGAGAAGAAATTCCATTGTGCATTGATTTTTGCTTTATCTTGCGTATTATTTTTGCTATTTTTGAGTATATGTCTTATCATTCACAGATTTCATAATGTATGGCAAAGGACAATACCCCACTGATCTCCATCTGCTGTCTTAGTTTTACCAGAAGTTTCCTCTTCCTGCAGATCTATCACATGTAACAATGTTCTTAAACTAGTGTGCCAGTGCTAAACATCTATAGGCATTATCTCTGACTTGTATTGCTCTTAGCAATAGTGAAAAGCAGCTAAAGGTATCATATGCGCTAGAGTCAGAGTTGCCTTTACTTGTTACAGCATCAAAGCAAGTCATGAGACAGTTGTCACAATATTGCTACTGAGTGCTGTTTGAATGACAATGAAAGAATTTTAACATGCAGTGGCTTGTTCCAATTTGCTGTACTCCAGCACCTGTAGTGGACAACATATTCCATATTCAGGGAAACAACTAAAAACAGCACTAAACATTTTTATGGACATAACTCAATAGAAAACATGGTCAAATAGCACAACAGAAGTGGTAAATGTGGCTTGGCTGAAGGTTAAATAGATGTTATATTAATATGTCAGGAATGAGACAGAAGCAGCAGGAAGTTTATTCATCTACTGGTATCAACAAGACCATGCTGCATTAGTTATGCACTCATTTATGAACAGTGTTAACAGTGTAACAAACAAAATGAAAAAACATTGTACCAATGTTGGTTTAGTTCTGTATCACAAACACTACTCTAGCTTATTCCAGAGGTAATAGATGGAGCAGTTCCACTACTCCATAGCCCCATGCTGGGGGGCGGTTTGTACTACTTGGCACTGGGAATGGTAACCACAGGTTCATATGTGGCCACTGTAGAACATCTAATTCATTAGTGCTTTTCTGTGGAGGTTATTTAATCTGTGTCCAGTTGAGCACCTGTGTCAAAGTTGGTGCACATTAAAGAAGGTGAATTTACTCATTAGAAATGTCCCAGTATTTCTGGACAAACAATCTCAGTTAGCAAAGCAGGATCTCTATGTAGGCATGATAAACCAGAAATGTGTCATGATTCAAAAGAGGTGGAAATAGGCGCAGAGATCTTTGCAAGTACAAATTCTAATGTTTAATCTACAGACAGTAGCACAAGCACGATACACATAAATGAACGTAACATAGAAACAAACTTTGACACCGGAACTAGGACACAGAGGGAGATAGGAGATGAATCAGGGTGAGGGTGAAGACTAAACAAGACACGTGACACAGGAGAAACACATGACATGACATGAAAATGGCAGGCCTTACAAAGTGCAGTCTTCTTAACTGGAGAACATTTAAAAATGTTTCCTTTCGCACAATAAACCCTGTTGCTTAAGATGATTTCATCATATACATTTTACTGACAAATCCTGTTTTTTAAACCTCATCGGCAATCATTGCAGCCCATAAACGGCAGATGGTTCTTCTATTACAGCATTTCAGAAAATAAATTCACTTTGACTATTCTGTCTCTTTAAGCCAGGGGTGTCCAAATAGACCATTTCTAAAACTGCATTTTGGGGAAAAAATGCAAATATTTAATTAGTGCCTGCATTTCATTACAAAACGAATAGTAAACATAAGGATTTAGGCTGGAGCTGCTGGTTCAAGATCAAATAACACTTTGGCTTTTAAGCTAACCAACTCCTTTTGCACAATTGTTTGGAATTGGTGAGCTTGAGGCTTGAGGCCGCAGTGCAAAACTGGGGAGGTAACGTTCCCACTATCGCAATGGTTGACACAGTTTGTTAAATAAACGTGACAAGAGACTCAGCAAAGCAATTACAAAAGATTGCAGTCTTTTCCTCTTCCCTTGTACAAATGACAACCCATGATGCAACAACGTTGCATTGTAAGGACAAACCATAATTTTAGGTTATCATCACTTGTGGTCGCAACACACAGTGTCTGTTTGTGTTTGCTTTGGTGGGTAATTAGCTGAGCCTGAGAACTTGATTTCATAGTATGTCCTGTACCTAAATGCCATTTAGTATGTCTCTTAAATACCATGGAAAAGCTCTACTGATCTTTACTGCTTTGGAACATAATCAAACAGCCTAGAAGTTTTAGTAGTTTTCTTTCTTTTTGCATTGCTACACATAATTTCTTGTTATTCTTCATCTGATTTGGGAGGATTCAGAGGATGCTCAATGCTGAAGTTGATTTCTTTCATAATAGGATTCATTTTGAGTCTATGGTAATGATTAAGAGGAAGAACCAGCTGACTTTACTGTCATTTTTTTGGCTCAACTGTTGAAAGTACTTCCTGCTGGGTGTTGTAATTAGGATCAAACTTCATTAGCTCCCTGCAGTGTTGACTTCCTGAGGGAAGGTGTCATGCAAGGCAAGATTACGCACATTCCATCAGAGTAGAAAAGAGAGAATGTCTGCAGGACAGTGCAAAAGAGAGAAGTGTTGATGGGGTGGGTGGTGATGAAATAAGCAAGATCTGGAATGGTAGGGATGTAGAAAGATGCTTGTCTTTTGATGAGACAGAAAAACGCCAGAGGGGGAGTGAGGCTTCACAAAGCCACTTGTGTTGCAATATTACAGAAAACCCTATACTTCCTGTTCTTTCTACGTTAATTTCACTGTAATTGAATGTGATAATTTGCTCTTTGTCAAATTGTTTGAACTGTCACTATAAAGAATATATATAACTAAATACTTAAGAGAGTTCTCTTTAATTGTATTAATCGTTTGAAATATATGTGATTTAAAAGAGCAAACATTAAATATTTCTTCACAAACATGACATTTGTTATTGTAAACATATTCACAGTTGTGGGTTTTATCCCTTTATTTCCATTTTAATTTTGAGTTCTTATTGCTATCCTTCTAAAGAATGTTCAGAAAACAACCATTTATTTATTTATACTATTACACGTAAGATTTTATACTATACTGTCACCATAACTTCATATATGCTTTTTTATATCAAAATGGTAATTTCAAGAGTCGGCTTTAATCATCTGACTATGTAAGCACGCTACACTGCACTATATTTTTATACAGCCATAAATCAGCCATAAATGTAAATATATTATTCTGTTCACGTAGCACTTATTAAACTTGCTTTGGCTACAGTATATCACACCAATCAATCAGCTTTAGCTCAAGGGTGCCCAATACGTTGATTGCAATCTACCGGTCGATCACAATCACACTAGTCAATTGCGGAGCCCTGCCTTTCAAAATAAACTCTATAGTGCATGTGAGACCACGCAACATGAAAAAATGAATGAACCACGAGCCACCAAAGACACTACAGTGCAGGTAGTGTGGGTAGATCGCATATCAGAATGTTAACCTATCATCCATCCCCACTGTGGTGTTTGGCAGTTTATACAGTATACTGTAGCCAAACTGCCATCTCTTAATTAAATTTCTCACTATCGACACTGCAAGCTTACAAAGCTTTGCTATCTTCTTGTAGCCTTCTTCTGCAATGTGGGCATCAATAACTTTCATTTTCAGAGTCTTACACAGCTGCTTAGAGGAACTCATGGTTGTTGAGTTTGAAGGTTTGAAGAGTCAGAGTATTTGTAAAGCTTTGAAATTGGCACCAGCTTACATTTACTAATGACAGCTGTTGCCATGAATCAGATCTAATGGGCTGATTAGGTCTGATACCTTGTAAAAAGAAAAAGAAAGACAGACACTTTGGAACTCTTGGGGTGCCCAAACTTTTGCACAATGGCATAATAATTTTTTTATTTTTATTTTTGTTCAATTTATGGAATAAAAACTAACTATGCATCAATGTTTGCTGAAAATATTGTGTATTTCTTCCATGTCCTAACATCTTTTCAATTGCAAAATCACCAAAATGGAATCACTGGATGGAAGAGGGGTGGAGGAGTTAGAGTTTATTTTGCTGGAAGTTAGCAATTGTGAGAGAGTGCGAGCTAATAGCAGCTTGTTTAAGGAGTAAAAGACCACAAACGTTACACAGAGAGAGTCAGGAAAGAGCAAAGATTGTCATTTTGTGCTGAATGGAACTAATAAAACCTGGGTCCCAACGATGTGAGATCTTTGAGAGGCTGGTCCAGAAGAGATGCATCCACACAGAGCGGGAGAAAAATGAGTCACTGCAAAAAATGTGAAAATGTAACAACGTTTATAGGGTGGTACAAAGAGAGGATTACTGTACGGAAAGCACTTTACAACTGACAGTGTTTACTACAGACCGGCTAGTATTGGGGACCAGCGTCTATTTCTATTTCTATCTTTCAAACCCTGCTTTTAATGTAACCGCTGTCAAAAAGAGACAGGCTATTATTAGAAGATATATGGTATTATTAAATGGTGCTCCAGAACGCTGAGGAAGGCTCCATGAAATTTTAATGGGAAGATGTCCCGGACGATTGGCATTATTTACTTTTAACGCCTGCTGCCACAGGAATGGGTTTTGTGCTTCAGATTCACAGTTTCATATCACTCCACCATTAGTGCATGGACAACGGATTCAATGTACATATTTATATTTTTGGCAAATTTGGGATGTTGGAGTGCAGAGGCATAGCGTGTTGAGTGATGACTAGAACATTTTGAAGAACCATTTTTTTCCTAGCACAAAACTATATTTTCTTAATGCAGGCCATGAAACTGCAATACAATCTCATCCCTTCTGGATTTATTTTCCCATAATGGCTGTGTCACAATAGATTAAACCTTGCATAACACCATCTTACCTGATGTGTAGCATTGGAGCTGTTGAGTTGTTTGTGGAGGAATGCATGTGCAATAATTTCTTCCAGGCTACAAGCCTAGCTCTAGCACTACATTAAACAAAAGCCAATTTCCAAAACCCAATTTTCTTATACCAAAATGTCCACAAAATATTTTCTCATTCTCATGTGATTATGTAACTATGTTCGGCACAATAAATTGTTGTACGCCTATTTTTGTTTTAGTATAAGTCCCATATGTTTCGTAGTCCAATCCGTCTGCTTCTTTTCACTGACATTGCATCTTGCTTCATCACATCTCCAGATTCATTTTCCCTTTGTTGCTGTTGACTTCAACAGGCTCCGCCCTGTCCCCCTTACCAATCACGTCTACAGCTGATGGACTGGCAGTAACAGGTGGAAGGGGCATTAATCTTCCTCTTCTGACAGGCAAGAGTGTCACCAGCATCCATAATTGCCTCCAGATGTTCATCCTAGCAATGATCTAGCCAGATGTACAAGCTGCCTGAGACATTACAACCTAAGGAGAGTGGAAAATTTTATGGCAAAAAAATGACTGACATTACCTATTTATGTGTGTATTTGAATTGAATGCATATTCTACAGGATGAACAATCAGTACCTGGATGAACATTTTCGCTGGAGGTCACTTCCCAAGTTCTGCTCAGAATGACTTGCCTCACAGGCACAGATACATGTATCTGATATCCTCCTCATCGAGTTCTAGGAGCTGATGTGTTTGTGCAGAGAGCAGATGTTTCTGTGACACATGTGCAGTTCTCTTTATGGAGATTTTTCATATCAGGGCTTGCTACTCATAAGATAAGATAAGATAATCCTTTATCGTCCCACAAGTGGGAAATTTCACAGTGTTACGGCACCAGGACAGCAAACAGAGTACTTAGAAACAATAGGTAAGAAGCAATTTTAAGAAAGATAAAGTAAGGCAAAATAAAATAAAATAATATAATAATAATAAAAAATATATAAAAAGTATCTACACAAATAAATAAGGCAAATGTAAAAGTGTAGACAGTGTAGAGCGACAAGAAATATTGCACAGAATTTCTTTTCAAAAAATCATCACTCTACACTGAGTCCATCAGTACACACAGGCCAACTTGTTGTTGAAGTATAATTTAATAGTGGGTGATATACCTTTTCATCTACTGTCCTGGGCAAATAATTTTTATATCTTTACACAGGTATCCCATTAGTAAGTGCTTGCATTGCTGTATTTGCCTGTATTTGATGGAATGGCAGCTTGAGCAGTGTTGCAGTCACGTCTCAGTGACTGTGCAGTTGTATTCTGCAGCCTGCAGTAGTCCAGTGTATCTTTAAGACAGTGAACATAGAGTAAATGGGAGACCTTTTTGGGATTAACATTTTCATGGACACTTATCATGGACACTAGAATGCTTGTCATGTTTCCTCTTGCACTACAATGTCTCAGGTACTGCTTTGAGCAGTTAAGGCACTTATTTACTAACACCTATTTACTAACAATGTCTTACAGTTGTTGGTCCCAATAAAGGTCCAAATTGTTTCTTTAAATACAGTCCCAAAGCTGCCCTAAACCCACTATAAGTGCATCCATAATTATCCAGTACCTGGTTTAGTTAATCAATATTTCTTCATTGTAAATCAGGTTCACTGGTGATAATTTAGCAAATGTATACAATTAGGCATCTAGGAGAAGTCTGTTTCCTGTTCTTACTTCATCACAATACCTTTACATTTTCAAAAACAAGTATTGTTCATATCTACTGTATTTGTGTTTAGATCCAAATTCTAATATTTCTCATAGAACTTTTATAAGCAACAACACACTTCCCACATAAATTCTAATGTTGTTTGCTGAGACATTATCTAGTGGGGAGAAATGTGGGGAGGGCTGTCCTACCCACCCAGAGAGAGTAAGGCCAATTTTGCTCGCTTGGATTCCAGGTGACAGATGTCGGCAACATTGCTGATGAACAATCTGTTGACAGGGCTACTGACTGGAGGATTGCACCACTTGACAACCCTATAAATGCATAGCCTTTTTCTCTTTTTCTTTTTCTCTTATTATTATGAGAACTGTTTACCCAAATGTGTATAATAATGACATGGTATCTACTATCTATATAATCAAATGTGCTGCTTCCTTTATGTTTATGTTGCAGTCAGATTTTATAGTGTGTGAACACATATCTCTAGCGATCTTGAAATGTCTTACACACATGTGCATTGATTGTAATGACTTCTCCCTGTCCTCCCTGTTCTTCATACATGAACCTTATCAGATTGACTGATCCATTTACTGTTCACAGTGAATAAGTTACAGGGCATGAACTTGTGTTCCACACCATTGAAACATTCATTACTTCCCTAGGCTCATCGGTTCAGCTGCATAAGACTTGTTTTGTTTCTGATTGATATGGTGTTATTCTTATTCAGACGTTGTGAATGCCTCCTGTTAGCAGAGTGTGTATATCTCTGTATCGCATTCATCATGGCTGTAATTCAATTAAGAGAAGAAAAAATGTCCTTTGCGTCATTCTACAAGCTGTTGTCCCGCTCATATTCTGGGCAGGGTGTTGAACATGTGCTGCGTGGGCCTAAAGTTAGACACAAGTGAATCTAAAGAATGTGCAAACTTCAGAACAATAAGAGTCCTTCTCTAAAGTGGGCTGTGTTTATTACGGCTACGCTGGCTGTGATGTGGAGCCTTATATTACTACATAAAGTGCAGTGGTTAGAACAGGATGCCAAGTTCTAGTTGAATTAAAGCATGCGCCACAGAGAGAAAGCATCTTCAGTGTCAAAACAAGACTGGCTCAGAATTAACCCTTAGAAGTTATTAGTTATTGCCATTTTGCTTTGTTATGCTTACTCGTTGCTTTTAAGAACAATTGTGACTCATTGAGACATGATTCAGAACTTGCTTGTTTTTTTTTAGATGTCGGCCGCTCGGGTTCTACGTAGCTAAGCAATGTAAACAAATGCAGTTATTGCATATGGCGCAGAACGATGGGTACTCAGTGCATGAGGTACAAATATAGATGCATCTGTAATTGTGTTACCTGTCCTCTTCTGCTGCTGATCCTTATGCTACTGCAATGGTTAATGATGTGTGTTTGTGGCGCTGAGTGGTTGTCATGGAGATCATAGTACAGATCCGACTATACACACTTCACTGTGTACCTGTAGCCATGGAAACTTACATTTCTTTTTGTCTCACATCATATGATTTGCCCTTGCTCGTCGCAAAAGCTAAAGCATATCCTGGAGAAGTGCTGTCACAAAACATCAACATGTACTAACCACACATGACGTGAACAATAAACCTGAAATGTGAAGTAATGTATATTGGTTTAAGTATTAATTAAACTGGCAGTGGACAATATGGCCAATAATGTTTATCACTTATAATTACAGCTGGGGTCCGATGGTCATAATGTTATGGCCAATAGGTGTACATGATAATAAGGTATTTAGTATAATGATTAAGATTATTAGGATGATTATTATTGCTGTTGTTGTTATTACTTTTTAATAACTATACAAAGTAAGTGCATGTAAAAAAAGAATTGTTCAAATGTTTGTTCAAAACTG
>JBBIGC010002992.1:0-13714 GCA_037576955.1 Lepidarchus adonis | reverse complement strand
TATATATATAATTATAAAATTTATAAAATTATATAAAATATAAAATTTGGCAGTCAGTGTTGTACATTTTAATGAACGGTCCAATTTTGGTTTCTTACTTGGTCCAGGTCCCACACTCATTTTTTTAGAAGTAAGTAGAAGTGTTGGCTGGAGTTTAGCAGTAGCTTGCATGGTTGACCGAGTGTGTGCGGTGACCCTTGTTACAAAAGATGTCCGACTGGCTGTACTGTATGCCAGTCAACTGCCAAACACCACAATGCCCAACCCCTTTTCTTTTTTTAAATGACATGCGATCTACCCACACTTCTTGTAGTGTATTTGGTGGCTCATGGTTCTCTCGTTTTTACACTCCGCTGTCTCACATAGTTTATTTTGAAAGGCAGGGCTCCGTGATCAACCCGCGTGCCTTTGCCATTGCCCGGAAGATCAAGATCGAGTTATTGAGCACCACTGGTTTAGTGAAAGAACATAGCACAGCATGAATTGTCCTGGGATTGGTCTTGGTCTATTTGAATTATCTTGTGGTAAGCCTGGTATATAGAGCAATACCAATAAAGTGCCAGGCCAAGATGTTGAAAGAAAATGTTTACTATGAACATAACACATTGTCTTTGTTCTTTTAATAGGTTATTATTTTGATACATTAAATCAGAAGATGGAAAAGAAAGAGTTGATCCTGAAGGATGAACTAAAGCTGCTTCTTCATCTCTGCCAGACGCCTGAGGATATGGTTACGGCTAGAAATGCGATCTATAGGTAGGGCTAAAACCGTTTCCTGTTCTCATTGGTAACAATGTAATGGGCATATTTAAAATGAAAAAGCTCCACAAAAATGTCCATGTCATTGTTTTCACTCCACCACAGACAACAGCCATGTACGTTCTAAAGTATTTCTCATGTATATTGGCAAACATACTCTTGACTATGTTTGAGTTTAATGTAAGCTGGTCACAAAAACATTCTCTGGATGAAGTTCTGTTATTGATTCCGAAAAAGTTATACATGATTTTGAACATTAATATTAAGTAGTGTGCCGTATGTGACCAACATGAATTTTTCAGTATGGCAAAGATTTTTTTGAATAACACAAACAAAAATTCAAGTATGTGGCTGTAGATCACTTTGTGCTGTGTCATATTAATTTATAAGGAACATAGTTTTATTTGCCATTTATATTCAGCTTTATATTATCTATACAATTATATTAAAAAGAAGTCCAAATGCTACTGTGTTGACCAAATTGCTGTGTTGATACTAGCTAAATAGCTAAACACAGTACGATATGCAGTGAAATGCTTTGACATCTACCTGTGACATTAAGACCTTAAAGATATAGACCACTTTTTATAAGAAATAGAGCAAAATATTAAAAAACGCAGAGAAATATATAAGAAATAAAAACCTTATCTAATACAAAACAATATTTATACAGTTAGAGAGAAAAAAGTTTTTAAAAAGTATATATATATATAAAAGATATTTAAAAAATATTTTTAAAAAATATTTAAAACCTTAAATGGAATAACTGGACATGACTAGGAAGTGTGCACATATGCATATGTATGTAGTGCACAGGTGCAAATATGCATGAATGTGCAATGTACCATGTATGTCTGGGGTATGTGCAACTGTGCATGAGTGTCCAGTTCTTTGTATTACTATGTGCTACTGTTGCGTTATTACTGATAAAAAATAGTCACTCACCTATTAGAAAATATAAAGATTAAATGTCTTTGTAACTTATACAGATTTTCCACATCAGACAAGCCAAAATTGTCATTGAAGATTTTTTTGGGTTTTGGAAATGAAAAACTATATCCATGTGCATGGCTGTGGAGCTGAAAAGCAGTGATGGCTAAGCAGTGATTACAGGGATAAGGAAAATGTTGTGGACCAAGCCAATGTTGACAGTGTAGTCTTACCACTGCCCTGTAGAGCAGCGCACAGCCTAGGTCTGATATTGGATATAATCATTTATACCACAGATAAGCAGGTTGCTATGTACAGTAGGTAGTGTTACAGTATATTATTTCAAACATATCCAATGACTGTTTGATTGACATCTTTCTACACAGGTACCATGAGGAAAACCGAAATGTAGCATTCGGGGAGTTCAGGTTTGGACCTTTATTTATTCGGCTGTGCTACGAGCTGGGCTTGGAGGATATGGCTGTCGCTGCACTAACTGATCGGGTACAATACACCCCCTGTTGACACTGACGCAATAATTCTCAAGAGGCTTCTATTATGTTCAACACAATATTTTTGTACCTGCTTTTGCCTCTTTATTACTCTCCACAGTTCCATAACAAGTGATTTATGATGCAATTTCAATCCAATTGAAATCTCAAGCTTAAAAGCTGCAGTTACGACATTAATACCAAACTGACCAATAAAGGGAGGATTATTTTTAAGAATATATAAAAAAAAGTCAGGTTGGTATCCTGACTAAAAAGGGGGATTTGTGCTGAGAGATATTATTATTAGTTTTTTTTATTATTATTGTTCATTCAGTTCATTTTCTTTCCCCCTCATTAAAATGACCTTGGGTTTGTGAAATGTGTTATATAAGTGTAACATTTTATTACTTTTTAGTATTTTAACAATTAATATTTTTAATGAAAGGGGTGACCAATAAAAACAGTAATTTATTCTTTATTTCCATTTTTTAAGACACTAAAAGGATTCTTTACAGACTGTACATCTTTTAACATCACTATAGACATGCTTTTCACAAAAGGATGCTACACGGGTAAGTCTTGGTTTACTTCTGTTATCAACATCAAGTTTTGCATGGCTGTTAAACTATACGAAACAGATTAGTTGACGGGCAGGACTACGGTTCGAGTTCAGCCATTTTGCCTGTGTTTCATTTGTACTTTCCTCTGTAAATATTTAGTTTATTTCGTTTCTGCAAAGAACCCACACTTATTTTACTTGTCTGATGGAAATTTATAGTTATGTGGCCAATCATATTTCAGTTCTGTAGTATGTCTGCCAAGAAACACTGTTGCCATGGTTACAGTCATGTGACTAGGGGTCTTGATTTGTATGGTTGTCTCCCCATGTTGTCACAGGTGCACTGGAGCTGATGGGGGAGATGAAACGCCAATGTGTACCTTTCAATAAGGATACCTTCACACTGGCCTTTGCTACCTGCTACAAACTAGTATGAGTTATTTTATATCTGTATATATACACAGGTATTTTTTCCTTTTTGTGTACTTGTATTATTCAGTGCCTTTAGTCAGGAAACATAATAGTGCCATTGTTTTGAAAAGTGAGATTGTTTTGCGCAGTCTGTATCCCGTTTTTCAGACAGTTTAAAATATGTATAAAAATGTAGAAAATTAAATGTAGAGGTGTCATGTATAGAACATCACTTTATTGTCCTGTTACCTTGACAGAACAACCCTAATTCCTTTCATATCTGCTTGACCCTGATGGAAGAAGGGCAGATCAAAAGCAGCTTCATCCCCAGGCATGCTTATTGCTTTGCAGTTGCCCTCGCCCTTAAACAAGTAGGTATTTGATGCTATGATGCTATTTGATAACTATAATACTCTTTTTTTTTATGTTGCAGAATTTACTAGACACACACAAATATAAATTGACCAATTTTGCTTAAATTGTCCTAAGCTAAGTATACAGAAATACAGTACTGTGAAAAATCTTAGGTAGTTTGCAAATTGTTTGTTGAGTGTCTTTCTTCATCAAAAACACAAGTTATCATTAAAATAAATGCCAACAAACAAAAAAGCTGTAAAAAAATATATACTGAAAAAAAAAATCTAAAAAGTAGTTGGTTAGAACAGCACAGGTTTGTTGATCCCCCCCCCAGTGCCTCCCCCCAGTCATTGCATGAATGTGTGGGAGTTTTACATGGGAGTCATGGTTGATGGAGCATTATACAGTAAACAGTGCAGATGAGAGTAAACAGTGTTATGTGGAATATTTGAGTTTGTGAGTCATCACCATGTAATCAGCTGAAAAATGCGGGATACAGTCGAAATATGAAGTCAGCAGATTTACTAGATAAATAGTTTTTAATTGAAGTGGATTGGACAATGCCGTAAAATTAAGCATCCTGTGTGGAGATGACTCCACACTGTGAAATAGTGTGAATAGGTTTATAATGGTATCATTAATAATAATGGCTCTCAGTTGTGCAAGACATGTGACTGTAGTAGCCATTGATTTGTTTTGTGATGTGAAGTTTCTTTATGGAGGTCTTTAAGGATTGTTCTATATGTTAAGATCAATATTTGCAACAGGTTCTCTATTTACATTCAGTGTGTAAACCTCAGTGTAAAGCTCTCCATCCTTCTTTTTTTCCATGCTTTGCAGAATGACACTGAGCGAGCGCAGACCATCTACTCTCAGATCATGAGTGTAGACAGCAGGATATGCCAGAATCTGAGGGTAAGTTATTGTGTCCATCTTGGATTCACACACACAGACAAGTCGGGGTCAGTTGTGATCTTATTCTGTGTGTTTCTAGGTGCTGATGTTGGCGATGGCAGGGTCAGTTAAGGATGCTGTTGCAGCTCTCACAAAAGCTTTATTGTCCAAGAGTTCGATGTTTGTAAGGAAGACAGAATTCTGCCAGGAAGTGGTGAGACACTCTACTTACAAAATATCAGTAACTTATTGTGAGTAGCGTAAATCTGACAATTTGTTTTCTGTTTTAGGTCAGTTGGAATTCACAAAATATTTCGCAAATAGAAATGATTTGGGGAATCCCAACTGACCTAAAACAGAAAAGGTTTTGTCTGACTTAATATCAGACAGTGAAAATTTTTTTTCTTTTTATACAGTGTAAGTAAACTTCCAGTTTCAACTGTATGTGGCTTTTACTGCACATTGATGCCCTTTGCTACAATGTCCATTTGCAGTTTGTTAATGAACTGATCTATCCATGCTTCACCCAAAACAATGCCTTGTTTAAGAGCAACTGTTCACAGATTGTACAAGCGTTACACAACATTGGCAAAAATCATGTACTGAGAAAGTGTAGCACACAGTTTTTGAATTAAAAAAAGTGGTTAATATACAGAGGGTCCACGACTTACAACACATTCGACTTTCGAAAATTCATGGTTACGTCGCTGGCTTTTTAAATTCAATTTTTTAATGCGTGTGTTTACTGTCATATACGGTAGTAGAATGGAGTTAAAAACACGAACTAAATACTTTACGTTAGTACGTGAGGACCACAAGATGAGTGCGTGCTTGTAGGGACGGAGAGAGAAGCAGGCCAAGTTCTGTTCTGCTAATTCACTATGCGCTGTTTTTCACTGTTTTTGCTGAGATGTTTGTATTATTCACCATTAGTGTTGAATAAGAGTTCATGTGGATGGTGGGTGAGATGGGGGGTTAATAGTGCACTGTGCTAAAGCACCGTCAGTGTGGTCTTACCACAAGTCACTTCTCCAGTGTGTTTACTGCTGTGGTATACGTTGAAGCATTAAAAAGAGCATTTCTATCTGGAACAACGTTTCCTAAATGTTTTACTATAATATGAGAGTATTCATGCATGTTGCCGGCTGTTAATAAAGCACAGTGCTGTTCAATAAAGCCTTCAGTGTCATTACATACATTTAATATCTTAAAAACAGACCTGATCTTGATTATTAAAAGAATTTATTTCTTTTTATGGCATTTCAATGTTTCCTTTTGACACATTTTTGTTGCGGTTTAAAGTCTATGTTATCTTTAGTCAATTTTCATGTAATTTAATTCTAGATTAGGATCTCTGGAAAATAAAACCTATCCAATTAGCTTGGTAGCATCTTGTAATAATAGGGTCTTTATCTTTGTCCTATCAGGTAGACGTGTTGAGAGAAAAAAGTGCAGACGGGCCCTGGGAGGTACAGGTGGAGCAGGTGGTGAGACGGTTGCAGCAGGCAGGGCAGGTGACTGTACAGAGTGTGGACGACTTGCTGTGTCAAACCCCCTCAGGGAAGAGAAGACCTCTGGGATTTCTGGAGGAGAGCCAGAGGAGGAGCAGCAGCCGAAGGACTATCAGACCTCTACAATCCACCTTGCTGTCTGAGTGATGCCATGAAAAACTGGACGACATAGTTCACATCAGAGGGGATTTGAGCTGTGACCGTCTAGAATTTGGTATGTCCAGATGACATACGCTGTTGGATTTCGGCCATTTCAGTCTAGTTAGCTAGAAAAACTGGACTTGTGAACAACAAGTTGAAGTGATCCTCAAATTGAGGCCATGGTTTACGTCTGTAGTGAATATGCATTTGTGGCCACACAGGCTGGTAATATTATAGCATTTCTAATATTACTACTTCAACACACCCCACTGGAAATTACACTGACAGTCAAAAGGAAAGGCTCAGACGCACACAAGTTTTTGCTGTTCTTCCTGCCTAAAAGGAGGAAAACCTTCAAACAAATTACTTCCCAACAAGACAACACAACACAACAAACTCATTGAGATCTTGGGCTGTGCTGGGTAATGTGCGGAGAAGCCAACCACAGTGGATGGTGTGTGTACAGCGATGAAGAAAGAGTGCTTAGACTTATTGTAGGACAGCTAATTTTGAAGGCAACCTCACACAGCTTCATCATAAATGGCACAATGGATTTAAATGAACTGCTTCCCACACATTCTTCTTTACTGTCCACACACCATCTAAAAGTTTAGATTCTCCATGTTTCCCAGTGTAGCCTTTAGAATCCTAATGAGTCTTAAGTGATGTCATTTTCCTCCTGTAGGTGGACAAACGTATCAGATATACATATCAGCAAAATGTAGATAATCACCAATGTGTAGGATGTGCATGTGAGCTTTCTGACTAGCAGTGTAATTTAATCTATGCAGTGATAAATCTCAGCTGTTACTTGTAAATTCTTTATTGTTTCAGATCTTCCGAGACATCTGAAAAACCGACTAAATAAATACATTTTAAAAAATGGTCACAATCAGTTTCTTGTTCTAGGCATTAGAAACACTCTTAAGATGTATGTTGGCCTATGATGCAAAGCAAACAGTTATATATTTAGTAATAAATTAAGAGCGTCATTAAAATGTTCCTTTATTACATTAATTCAATTCAAAAGCAACCTCATAGATTCATACATAGTAATATGTTTCAAGCATTTATTTTTTTCATTGCCTGACTGTTAAAACATAAGTAGTTCATTAAACCTGAGTTCAATATCTCTAGCCACACCCAGGCCTGATCACTGCCACACCTGTTCTCAATCAAGAAATCACTAAAATAAGATCTGCCTGACAAAGTGACATAGACCATAAGATCCTCAAAAGCTCGACATCATGCAGAGATCTGAAGAAATTCAGGAACAAATGAGAGAGAAAATAATTGAGATCTATCAGTTTGGAAAAGGTTATAACGCCATTTCTAAAGCTTTGGGACTCCAGCGGAGAATGTCTGGCCATTTGTTTAAGACCTCAAGCTGAAACGAACTTAATGCACTGGGGTGCTATCATCTTGGAACCGAAGGGCCTTTCCCAATTAGCAAGTGTATTGTTGCCTGAAATGTCTTTGTATGGTTAAGCACCAACATTACCCTAAACTGGAGCTAATGGGCTCATTTCCCATCAGTAGCTCTTACAGATGACTGGGGCAGCTCTAACAGCAGAAATTGCAGTTGTAAAACCACTCCAGTCAGTATCCTCCATTCCAAATCAATTTTTAGTGTTATTAAAGGTAATGAAGATGTAATAAGATGTGAGCTAGATGATTAATATGAATATAACATGAACTAAACACAACCTTTGTTGTGGAGTTTGTGCACACGTGTATATATACATATATTTTAAAGGAATACATTGAAGATGCATAAGATCTTAACAGGATTTATATCATGCTTGATATCTGTAGTGATAGGGACTAGGTAATTTGTTAGGAATTAAAGGATTCTGCATTGATTGATTGATTGAAATGAAAATGATCAGCTTACAAAGGGCATCCCAGAAATCAAAGTGAACAAATGATTTAGGTGAAGTGAGTGTGGGGGCCAGTCAATAATGTCAATTCCTTCATCCTCCAGGCACCTGGAGGAACCCAGGGCCCACTGCGCCATTATAGGGTCTAACAATGGGTCCAAGGATTTTATCCTGATACCTAATGGCAGTCAGGATGCCAGGGCCTAGCATGTAGAGGTCTGTGCGTACCTCCATGGATATGCCTCCCCAGACCATCACTGTCCCACCACCAAACCGGTCATGCTGAACGATGCTGCAGGTAGCATTATGGTCTCCATGGCTTCTCCAGACCTGCACTCATCTGTAAAAAGCACAGTAGGTCATTGGTGAAGCTGCCAATTCTAGCATTCAATACCAAATTCCAATTCCATTCCATGATGGTGGGCAGTGAGCGCCCGGCCCAATAGAGGATGTCACAAAGGAGCATATACTGGTCCTGCCGGTGGGTTAAGGACCTTCTATGGCCCTGCCCAGCTCTCTAAGAGTAACTACCAGTCTCCTGGAACCTCCTCCATGCTCTTTAGACTGTGCTGGAAGACACCGCAAACCTTCTGGCAGTGGCATGTATTGAAGTCCCATCCTGGAGAAGTTGGACCACCTGTGCAACCTCAGGTACCTCATTCTGCCAGTAGTGAAACTGACTCTAGCCAAGTACAAAACTACTATAAAACATTGTTGCCCCTGTTATTCATTTTATTAACACCAAAGCAGATGAAACTGAGGAACAACCCCTCTGCTACTTGACTGACCAGATCAATAGATCAGAAAATCAACTGCCAGATGCTACACTGATTAAAAAGAAAAAAATACTTCACATTTAATGTCATGTTCATGCATGTACTTTTTAACCACTGTACTTGTCAACGAACTGTTAATAAAGCTGTCAAAAGCCCTGTAGACTCTGTAGACAGCATGATGCTTTATGTGTGGCCTTTGTATTTGAATCATGTATCAAAAAAAGTGCCTCTGACCCGTCGGGCACTAGGACCTGGTACTCGTGAAGGGGCTTATGTGTAAATGCGCTTGTATGACTGGATCTTATAGCTGAGGAGGAATGTTCTGCCCTGTTGGGCCCGTGGACGTGATTTATCCCAGCCTCGTATTAGCCAACGAGAACGTATTTGAAGTGGATTCGTGAGCTGAACTTAAACCGAAGACCCAAGGCTTTATTTTTCAGATATCCTCTGGCTGTCACTCGGTCAGCATCGCAGACAGTCGGTCAGGCGAGGCGAGGCGACGCGAGGCAAGATGGAGTGCCAGTGGAAGCCCGACGAACAGGGGCTTCAGCAAATCTTACAGCTTCTGAAGGAGTCTCAGTCTCCTGACACAAGCACGCAAAGATCCGTCCAACAAGTATCCTTCAACATTTGACGCGATTTGTCTTCTTCAGTCCTGTCACGTCTTCGCTCGCGAGTCACGACGCTTAGCCGTTAGCTTACAATGCTAACTTGTCTGAGATAAACTGCTGTTTCTGCTTACATGTGCTTGTCAGAAGCAGTTCGGCACGGCTTTTTTCGTGTTTCAGATTCGTGTGTAGTGAAGAATATTACCGAAAGGTTGTGGTTTATGTTTCAGGCCATGGAAGCTAATGAAGTGATAGAGTATGCTCCTCGCGCGCGCGCTCAGCTAGTTGTTTACCTGTGGTTTGCGCTAGGCTGAGGGCTGGAGGGGGCAACGGAAAACTCCAGTAACGCCGGCTTTGTTCGTTTTACCACTGAATATCTCACATCTTTAGCAGCTAGCCGTTCTCCAGGTACAAAATACAAGGGCCAGGGTCGATTTTATATGACGAATATGTACTTTTTTGATAAAATGGGAGCTAATGAGTCATAAGCACCGAGTAATTCCGATAGACAGCTCGGTATACACCGCACAGACTTACAATCATCTCTCCATGTCTCATGGTATTTTTGTGGCATCAGTAATACACTACCTTTCTGAGCGCCGTGCAAACTCAAACCTTGATCCTAAACGCTTAAACCTAATCCTGACCATCATGTACTGAACTTTACATGGACCAAGTGAAAACGGAATTTTATTCAGATGAATATCAGTGTAAATACACCAGTATTCACATAATTCATAACCTAACCTATGGGAAAACAAATGGAAAAGCTGAAACACTTGTTTCACAGTTCTCAAAATGTGTAAATAATGAGAATGTATCATCACAATTACAATATTTCCTTCGTATGGGTAGAAATTGTCCAGATGTGTCATGGACAGTGCACTCCTGCCCAGCCCTACACCAGCATATTACAGTAATAATACATATAGAGGTAAAGCTAACTGTAATACATTGCATTAATTCATTGTTATTGTTACCTAATCATATATCTTTATGTTTCTGCCAAACTTGTATCCGTTTCAACCTTAAAAATGTTTGGTCTGGTTGGGAACAGACTGCTTGTACACCTCAATCATTAAATTATGATTTAATGTACTTGATAAGTACTTGATAAGCAAACAAGAACACTGTATGTCCATTGAGCAACCACCAGAAATACTATAGCAACCAGGGAATTGAGTATGCATTGATGTCACTTGCCACGCCCCTCTGGCCAACTGAGTGGCAAAACATGCTGCCGCATGGCTACTTTAGAGAATCTGCAGGTAAAATTATTTTCATTTGCTTTAATTAAAGGCAGTTTGGCTTGACTGATCTTTCTGACCTTCCAAATGACCAGTGATCAATTGACAGTGACATGACACCAGGAAACCACTTATTCTGACAATGCAACGCCTTAAGTTGTGACGCTTGGTTTTACTTCAAGCTGGGATGTGTTGGTGAAACTAAAGAGACTTGGAGCCTGGTTTTTGTTTTGCATTCATTTAACCAAAGTATTATAAAGGCTGGTGTTCTGTGCGGGTGCAGACAAAGGGAGAAGAGTGGAACTTCGCTAAAAGCTGTTAGCTGATTGCTGGATGGAAGTGCACTGTTAAGCCCTGTGTTTTGTATTTGCAGAAAAACATGGGGAATATTTGATTGGTGCTTTGTGCACTTGTGTATTTATGGAGGCAAAAAGAGAGAGAGGCACGATTGGTGAAACTTTGGAAAACTGTAAGCTAATTAGGCGTACTTTATTTGTCAGCAACACTGCCATTCACTAATTTGTGTAGATAAAATAGCCAGAGAATGAATAAGTACACACAGGAACTTTGGACAGAATAAACAAGCACTTTTGACGATGCATTGTACATGTTGGACAGGACTTGAAGAGATGTGTTCATCTGCTGCTGTGTTGAGACAACACAATGAAAATCTGCTGCTTTTTGCAGTCCTTTAGAATCTGTATGTAAAGTCTCTCCCATGTTAGATCTGCTTAGATGTGTCTTTTTTGGATGTCTTCTCATCATTCAAGCTGAACGCTAACATTGCAACTCAGTAATTTTTTTGTTTAAGCCGTACAGTCATTCTGCATTTTTGCCAGACATTGCCCTTTTTAGTTTAAATATATTACTTAAATAATAAAAATAATAATTAGGCATACCAGCCTGCATTGTGGTTTGGAATAGTACATATGTACAGTATGGGCATACATAGTATTACATTACAGGGGATTTGGGGGCTGTTTTAAACTTTGGGATGTTTACAAAGTTAAGAGTAGTTTAGTGTGAAATTGTGCATTTATTTTAGAGAAGTGAAAGGCAAGTGTTTTTTGGGGGTTATTTTGCCCCTACACCTTCAATGTACTTTAATAATGTGTATTAAAAATACATTTTAGATCGTAACTTTGACTCCGATACTAGGCATCATTCGTTATAATAATTTCCTTAATAAATTGCTGTCAATACGCTTCAAAACACATTATTTGCTTAAAATGGTATTTGCTATCACTTTTTTCATTGGCAAGTGAAATTAAGCAGAAGTTGTTGAAAGTCATTGGTATTTCCTTGTACCTTCTAGCAAAATTCTTAATTCTAACACTAGCGTTATGCTCGCTGTTTGCTGTGTCTTTTTTTTCTCCTCACCTTCCTTAACATACATTACAGAAACTTGAACAACTCAACCAGTTTCCAGACTTCAACAATTACTTGATATTTGTTCTCACAAAGCTAAAGTCAGAAGGTAGAGTATGTACACACACAATGCACCACTACAAAGTGTCTACATTTCACCCATTATATGTGCACATATTGGGCAACGGGCAGTTATCAACAGCCCTGGGGAGCAGTGTGGTGGGACGGTACATTGCTCAAGGGCACCTGAGCAGTACCAGAGCTGGGATTTGAACCTGCAACCTTCCAGGCCCAAGGACAAGGTCCTAACCACTAAGGCCTCATTTACACTGTCAGCTAAATGTGACCCAATTCCGATTTTTTGCTCATATGTGACACAGATCGGCTCTGTCCCATGACAGTGTAAACAGGGAAAAAACACATGCTTTCGAATATGTTGAGATCGGATTCAGGCCTCATTCATATGTGGAAATAAATCAGATGTATATCCGATGTGCCGATGAGACTGTACTGTAAACAGGCAGAAGGTAAAAAAAATCGGATATAGGCAGCAAATCAGAACTGAGCATCAAGACCTGCAGTGTAAATGAGGCCTAAGCCACCACTGCCTGTATGGCATTGATTATTTAAATAGCAGCTCTTGATATCTGATACTTACATTTTATTTAGTTGAAATCGACAGTTTTTATGAACGTATACTTACAGTACAGATTCATTGAACCTGTTCAGGAATGAACTGTTTGAGAATGTGGGTCACTCTAAATTTAAACCCCTGATACCGGTCATGTTTAAAGCTGCTGTCTTCAGGGCACACATTCTCATCCATGATTAAGACAACTCCACTGTTAAGTTCTTTTTTGTTTTTTTTTTTGCCACTTTTAAGTTATTCAGAGTGAAATGAGGTGAAAATAAGTAAAACTGAATCAGTTCACAAAGTGATCTATATTGTACTTCCTCATTATTGTTCAGTTTGCATTTAAAATATGTTTAATTGTCAAAAATAATCTCAGGCATTAGCTGCATATTTGTAACAATTTTATGTAATTTTTGTTTAGCTTTTAGAGTCATTAAACACTCTGGTTTGGCTCCTGTCACCAACAGTGTGAACAATTCTGGCTCTTTACATTTCTTGAGAGTGGAGTCTGTAACATAAAACCTCTTTGAATGTTTTAGCTGGAATTCCCCTTTAACATAAATCATGGAGCCTGGACATGGATTCACCATGATCCACCCATTTTCTGTGCTCTGGCAAATGTTGAATATTATGACAAAACTCTACCAGTTCATAATTTCCCCTCTGTTCACCCTCCGTGTTTACAGATGAGCCCACTCGTTCCCTCAGTGGGCTGATCTTGAAGAACAACGTCAAGGCCCATTACCAGAACTTTCCCAATGGAGTCTCTGAATTCATCAAAAACGAGTGCTTGCAAAACATTGGAGACTCTTCACCTCTCATCAGAGCTACTGTGGGTGAGTTGAGTCTTAGCATCATGACTGTTGCAGTTCTCAGTGAACGCTGATCACTATTTTCTACCATTTAAATTAGGGGTGTGCAGTGTATTGGCTGCTAATAATGTTGAGATAAACATATGATTATTATATTATTATTAAATGTTTTTATTCTTGGCCTGATTTTCAAATAGAAATAGTTTGCACTACCACCCACCAGACTAGAGGTGTAAATCACTAATGTCCTCTCTTCTTAGAAGATATTCTTTCTAAACTAGTGAGAGTTTTAGTTGTTCCCCCTTTTATCAAATTGACTTTATTAATGATTCTCCG
>JBBIGC010002936.1:0-13721 GCA_037576955.1 Lepidarchus adonis | reverse complement strand
AAGCTCCCGAAGTCTTGGCCTCCAGACCCGGTCGGCTTTCCCCTGAAGTTCGAGCTGCAGTACAGATATACACATCAGAAATATGAGGTACGGCTTGCAGATCGAGGCTGTCTTCCACATATCCTCCACTAAACAAAATTATTCACTTTCCACCAGTTTCCACCTTATTTCATTTTCTCCCATCACTTTGTCTTTGGTCTTGTTTTCCAAACTTTATGGCGGCATTTCTCCACACGGTAAGTGGGTTAGATGGCTGTAGTTTTGCCATGGAGGGGCAGGCCTGCTGATCTTTTGCTTCTCTGCATGAAACGCTAGCAATTACATTCATAAACACAACATTAATTGCAATTTACTACGAAGTTAATGTCTATTCACACAACACCCAAGCAACAACACCTTTCCCAGTTTTCCATATTAAGCTATTTACAGTGGAAGCTGCTAATTTGGCTTTTGTTGCAGTGTCTGTGGAATATAGGGTACTGAAAACCTAAACAGAGTATTACTTTCACACAAATATATAGTAAAACGGGACTAGAAAAAATAGTATACAGATTATAATCAATAAAAATTTTTATCAGAAATAAATACATGCTTTTGCCAATTTGTCAATTTGATCACTATTTTTCAGGAAAATCAGTAGATTAGGAAATCACACATTGGCTAAACAGTACTTCTGAAGTTGCAGAGGGACTTAAGTAACTAAAACCTCTTGAACTTTTACTTAATTGCCAGAAGTACAAAGAAATTACTTTTAAATAATTGGCTGATATAATTATATATATATATATGAACAAATGTGGAATTTGATACCTGCAACACACTAAGATAAAGTGTATAATTTTTGTTTAGATTTTAGTCACAGAAGCTCAGAAGATATATGGTGGCATAATGGTTCATAATAATAATAATAATAATAATAATAATAATAATAATAATAATAATAATAATAATAATAATAATAATAATAAGCCTTATTTATAGAACACTTTTCATACCACAGGATGCAACTCAAAGTGCCTGGATCAAGATTCACTTCATTGTCATCAGCAGCTTTATACGTGGACAAAGTGTACAAAGAGACGGCCTGGGTGCAACACAAAGTAAAACATTTATATTCAGCAGGGCAACACGTGAAAACAGGCAACACAATAAATACAATACAGTAGTGACATTAAGTGTAAAGATAGAATTTAAACCTTGTAAGTAGCTAAAGAAATAATTTGCAGGAACATTACAATACAAACATAGTAACTTAATCTAATAAATAATAATGAAGTGTTGTGTATTTATTGTTCTGTCTAGTTATTGTAACTAAGAACTTTGCAAGACCTGAGAGACCACCAAATGTGTCCCTATAAGATTATCAATGAGTAAGAAAAAAAGCACCTTCCACTTAAATCTGAAAAAGAATTATCAAACGCCCAGGTAATATCTGTGGGGTGATAATGTGGTGGTCCATTGATAATGAAGAACACCCAAGTAATATCTGTGGGGTGATAATGTGGTGTTCCATTGATAATGAAGAACACCCAAGTAATATCTGTGGGGTGATAATGTGGTGTTCCATTGATAATGAAGAACACCCAAGTAATATCTGTGTGATAGAGATAATGCAGTGGTCGATTGATAAGTGGGGGCTGGCAGCAAATGGACAATAGTCTGTAATTGTAAACTTAAAAAGTCTATACGGTGAGTTTTTGGATAAAAATAGTGAATGTGAGGATTTCGTGAGAAATTGCCAATGTTTTGTAAAACCCATTATTTGCCTTTTAATTCTGGGCCGTTCCGTTAAACAGGTCTGTGTAATTATTCAGTGCTCTGCACCCTGCTATTTCCCAACTGCACATTTGTTCTCAGATGAATTTAAAAGAAGCATGTGGTCCTGACCTCCACTGGCAGCAGAGTGAAGAGCTGTGATATTTAAAGGACCTGGACAATAGCCATGCATAAACAAATTAATTATGGCTTCTTTCCAATGAGAAGAAAATGAAAAAATAAATACATAAAAAAACTAATCTAATCTTGTTTTGTATGTATTTTACAACCCGTTCTGGCATTTCTCTATAAATAAAGTCATTAAATATATTCTTTTAAAATAAATAAATAAATAAAATAAAAATAAAAAGATCTTTCCATGTCTGTAGAGGAACGTGATAAATTTATTAATATTCCTACTGCCCATTTTCCCACTTCATACGTTTTAAAGTGTTCATTTTTGAGCAGTCAGGAAATCTGGAGATGGTCTAACAGGCTAAGAATTCTATCTAATGGTTATCTCTAGAGATAGGAACCTGTATCAGTTACAAGCAGAACATCCTGAATTGAAAATCAGACAGAGAAAGAGTTGAAGAGAAGAAATGTAATTTAAGTGACTTTGAAAGTGATATGGTTGTTGGTGCCATAAGGGCTGGTCTGAGTATTTCAGAAACTGCTGATCTACTGGGATTGTCATGCACAACCGTCTCTAGGGTTTACAGCAAATGGTCTGAAAAAGAGAAAACGTCCAGTGAGCAGCAGCTGTGTGGAGGAAAATGCCATGTTGGAGTCAGAGGTCAAAGGAGAATAAGCAGACTGGTTCAAAATGACAGAAGAGCAAACAACCACTCGCTACATCCAAAATGTGTGCCATCTCTGAACACACAACACATCAAACATTGAAGCAGATGGGCTACAGCAGCAGAAGACCACACCAGTGCCACTCCTGTCAGCTAATAACAGGAAACTGAGAATACAGTTTGCACAGGTTCACCAAAATTGCGCAATACTAGATTGGAAAAACATTGCCTGGTCTGATGAGTCTCAATTTTCACTATAACATTCAGATGGTAGGGTCAGAATTTGGCATAAAAACATGAAAGTATGAATCCATCCTGCCCTATGTCAACAGTTCGAGCTGGTGGTGGTAGTGTAATGGCATGGAAGACACACTTGCCACACTTTGGGCTCTTTAGTACCAGCTGAGCATCGTTCAAATGCCAATGCCTATCTGAGTATTGTTGCTGAGCAAGCCCATCCCTTTATGACCCCAGTGTGCTCGTGTTCTGATGGCTACTTCTAGTAGGATAATGCACAATGTCAGAAAGCTCACAACAATCTCAAGCTAGTTTCATGTACTTCACTGTAATCCAATGGCCTCCACAGTCATCAGATCTCAGTCCAATAGAGCTTGTGGGACTGGAGATTGGCATCATGGATGTGTGGCTAACAAATCTGGAGCAAATCTTATGCTATCATGTCAATATGGAACAAAGTTTCTGAGGATTGTATCCAACAACTTGTTTAATTTATACCACAAAGATTTAAGGTGAAATGGGGGTTGGTATAACAAAATGTTATTGTGTCCGGTGAGTGAATATGACAGGTATAAAAAACCTCCAAAATAAACAAATCAATAAATCAAGCTATCAATCATTTAATAAAATCACATTTTAAAGACTTGATATAGATCAAATGAAAATAATGACAGTGGAAGTAAAGAGAAAGTAAAATTATGGGCTTGATTTTATAGCTCATTCTGCAGCTTGTACATGCACCACAATGCAAATGCATCACAATTTAAGGTGGAATGTAAAATGTAAATAAGATGCGGCTTCAGAAAACATCTAAACCTAGCTTTGTAGGATTTGATGTGGGTAAAATATACTACAACATGTATCATCAGTGTGCTAGCTATGTAGGCTAGCAGTGTTCACTAAAAAAATTCCTATATACTAATTTCAACACAACCATGTCTTGGTAAACTGTATTAGATATTGGAAAATGTTGTAAGTGTAAAAGATCTACAAGTTTGTGTGGATTTTCTCGGAGTTCTCCAGTTTCTTCCCACTGCACAAAGACTTGTGATTTAATTTGACTAGCTACTCTAAATTGCCCACAGGTGTAAATATGTGTGTGAATGGTTTGGTAATGGGTTGGCCTCCTATCCAGGATGTACCCTGACCTGGCCCATACTCAGCTGGGATTGTCTCTGGAGTCTCCCCACGACCCAAAATGGATAAAGCAGTTGGGAACAACGGGTAAAATAAGTATTGAGCATGTCACCAATTTTCAAAGTAAATAGATTTTCTAAAAACAATTGTCACTATATGTTGATAACCATCTTAACCACACATTCAAAGAAATCAAGCCATAGATATCCATACATTAAATTATGTCTCATAACATGGGATGACAGGGAAAAAGTATTGAAGACATGAAGAAAGGAAGGTTATTATTGTTAATAAAAACGAATGGAAAAACTAAAACTAGAGTCGGAAAAGCATTTTCGTTAACTGAAATAAAAAGTAAAAAAAAAAAAGAAAACTAACTGAAACTGTTTTTTGTGTATACAAAACGAACTTAAACAAGCTAATATTATAGCAAAAAAGTCCTTAGTTTTCGTCTTTGTAATAAGCTTTGTAATAAACTTAATAAACACTGGCAGTGTGATTTTTCCTCCCGCCAAAATAATATCCAATGCAGTACATAATTGCTCTTTTCCAAAAAATTTTTTTTTCTTTCTTTGTCAAGCCATTGGGATAGGATCCATTTAAAATGGTCTGTGTTGCAGCTACACGTCTGTAATTCCTAGAGTATAATTTAGAGGACACACAGTAAGAACAGAAGAAGTTTGTTAATTTGTTAATTTGTACTCAGCACACTGTGTATCTAACCTCAGAAGCAGCTTTGCACAGATACTGTACTGAGGGCTGTTATCATATGGGCTGTTATATTTCAGCTTGAGGATGGGTGTTCATGTGTCCTCTGAATACATGTTTTAAAATGTATCTTTGGTTGCGTTTTTATTATACAATACTTATTCTTATGCACTTGACATATCTTAATTTACAAAAAAAAAAAAAAACTAACACTGTAACTAATAAAAACTAAACTAAGCAATTTCAAAATCAAAATTTCAAAATTTCAAAATCTGCCTCTAAAAGCTAATTAAAACTAACTGAATTTGAAAACAAAAAGTCAAAACGAAATAAAAACTAAAACTAAAATCCAAAACTATTATAACCTTGGTGCAAACCAGCAGAAAGTCATGACACTAGCTGAAATCTATCAGTAATTAGAAAGCAATCCTGTCATTTAGTGCAAATAAATACAGTATAACCTGGTTCAATCCCAACTGATGGCTATAAAAAGGTGTCTCATTACTAAGGAGTCACGGAAGAAATACCTTGATCTCTCAAGACCTTCATAACTTTATAATCGATAAACTCTTCTATTAACTAAGCCCTTTGGGTGTCATCATATCATTTCTTCTAAATCATACACCATCTAAATAAATTGCCAATTTTTTTACAAAAGCAACTGATGATTAGAAGGTAGGAAGCTGTGCCACATAATGCTCCTTTAATGTAATGTGTTTATATGGTGTCAAAGTACTTGCTTAAGCATTTAAACTCTACAAAGTGGTCAAAATATCATTTCTACGGACATCACTACACACACTAGAATTAATCTACCATACCTTTTTCTGCCCGGGTCCCTTTTCGGGTGGATGGGTGCAATATTTCCCATGAAGTCAAAAGCTAGTGTTGCACAGCTCCAGCAAACCAGAGGAGATTAGCCTTCTAATAGAGCCGCTCTGGATTATGGAAATCAGGTCTAGGATATTGAAACGCTACTAGAGAGGAACTATTCACCCTGTGTGTATGAGTAAGAGTGAGTGAGAGAGAAAGCGTGAGAGAGAAACTAAGATCTAAGAGTCTTCCTTCCACACAAATTGAAAATGTCCAAATTAAATATGTTAGCATTTTAGAATAAAAAGAAGTGCAAAAATAGAGATCTGACTTAATTTCTGACTCTTGAGTCCCCATGAAAGCATCAACAGAGGTCGGGAAAATCTTCAAAACGTCCTTTGCAATTACGTCCAAGGTTCATGATTCCTGTTGGACCTAAGTAAAGAAGTGGGTTTGTGACTGAATGGTTATTGGTTCAATTTCCGGAATCTGGGCGTGTGTTTACTGCCTTAGATGGGTAAAATTCAGAGCATAAATTCCAACATGAAAGACAATAAATTTGCAAACAATGTGAATGCTTGAAAAGTTCGTGGCAGGGGTGACTGGGTGGAGGTAATCCAGAGGAAACTGTAATATAAATATGCAAATATGCACCCCCCCTCCCAAAAAAAACAAAACAGGAAGGGGCAAATACTTTTTCATAGCACTGTATCTGTTTACCTGTCTCTAAAACTCACTAAAGAATTTACATTCACTGCTCCTCCTGATGAATAGATAAACCACTGCAAGTCTGTGGCAACACAGAGCAGTAAAGTGTGGAGCAGGCCCGCCCACTTTTTCATTACACCATCAAGGGGGATCTTATTACAGCCAGGCTCACAACCGGAACACAGCAGGAACCGGTCAATGATCAGCTGGGGTCTCATCAGGGATCCCTCTCTGCCCTCATCGGTACCATCATCGACCAGCTCGACGCACCACCAGCTCTCTGCACCTCTACTTCTCCTGAGGGCTCGGTCAGGAGCTCGGCCAAACTCACTAGCCTCAGTAGCTGGTGCTCTCCTGACTCTTCCAGGGCCCATCTCTCCAGGTCACCTCCCTGCTGCTGCTAGGTATCCACCACACCAACGGCGAGTTAGTAAAAGGTTCCCCCGCGTTACTTCCACCTTAGGTTGGTGTTTCTGTAACGTGTTGAGGTTTATGGAAGTAAACACAATCTTTCTTTTAATTTTTTTTCACATCATATTCACATCAGTCTCTAAAAAGAAGATCTTATATTCTCCAACAATCTTAATGAATCTTTCAAATGTGGTATTAATCAACACAAAGATTTTTTGTATTGATGCTATATGACCGGAGATCTGTGTTGTGCTTCAGTTGGGTTCATACAGCTTATGCAGAAGTGGACAAAGGACAGGAAAGCAAAGGAAGAGAAGGCAGAAAGAGATTGTGAGAGAGAAAATGGAAGAGAGACGAAAAATAGCAAAAGCGGGAGGCCAGCCATAAGCCTTGGGTAATGACGTTTCCTCTGGCTGAGAGCAATCTGCCCATGTTACTGAGAGCCCTATAACTGAACACATCTGAAGTGTTTTCATTGCTTTGCTTTGATGTGTTCTTCGACTGGTGGAGTGGAGAGTTGAGTCTATAGTTCAAAAATAAGAAGAGGAAGAAAAGGAAAGAAATTGACATCCCTGTAACCAATGTGTGTAAAATTTATCTTTGTGGAAGATTGAAGGACAACCAGGCACATTTATTTTAGCTTTGACAATTAATACATTATTACTAAATTCTTAATGAAGAATGAAAGAATTTGTAAGTGTTATTAACTGTTTCTTGAGTAATGAATGAATGAATCAATTAGATACATATTGATATTTTTAAAGGACTTCCTTAGTTCTCTAATTAATTTTACAGAGCCTTTAGAAAATTCCGGAAAAATTAAAAATACAGAAACACAGTGACCTACTAACCCTTTTAGTGTAAAATCACTTGCCAGGTGTTGATGCATTCCAATTACCATAGAAAGCTTAGCATTTGAGTGGCTTAGCTTAGACAGACACAACCAAAACATAGCCATTTACTACCACATTTGGCAACTGTCTATTCTGTTATCTTTTCATATTCCCTGATTAAAGCGCCCACATAAAGCCATTACTATGAAAGGTTACAATAAATATTTCACACCCAAGAGTTAAACTCATATACAGAAAATTAGCTCACAATATTAATATGATCAACTGATTTTCTATTTTATATTATGGGCTTTAGTAGTTTAGTTAGATATTAATTCATTATGAATAATGTTCACTAACTGCTAAGTCCTTAAAATATTGAACCTGGATTGATGCCAGTTGCCAGATTTATTATGTACAACCTACAGGCAGCTGAAATCCAAATCCAGCATGTCTGAGTGGAGCAGGACAGATTTAATTGTATATGTCACTTCACATCAGATAATATTGCACATATCAATTGTATGTGTATCTCAGTTTTGACAGACAGATTGGACAACTCCATGTGTTTTTTCATGATTAGTGGTCTTAACATGTAAAATGAAGATTTAGTAAAGATATATGTTTTTCCTTTGAGTATTGTAGTTTTGTTTCTTTTTATTCGGTTCTGACCCCATGGTCATAGGTTCATCACCTAGTATAGTAAATGTTCCTGTACAGATGCTACTGTAGTTTGGCTCACCAGGATCATCTATTTATTTCCCATCTTTAAAGCTCAAGTCTGCTTTAAAGAGAATCTGTGGTCACATCAAAAACCAAGCAGAAGGTTTTCACAAAGGTGAAACACAAGAAATCAAGAAGGGAAACAGAAAACTGACCAAAAAAGTGCTACAAAGAACAAAAGAAGCAGGGGATAGAAAGACAATAAAATATGAAAAAATACATGAGCAGAATAAACAGCTATAGGCAGAACTACATTTTTAATTATTTATTTCAGTTTTAGTTGATTTCATACGGCATGATGAGTGACCTTGGGTTCTGATAGAAACTCACCCAGTAATAAATGAAGTAAATTACATTGCACAGCAACAGAAGGGCTACAGTCTGCGAATTTCTACCTATACAGTGTTAGGTAGGTGGAGCTTATGAAGTCATTATTGATGGTGGGAATTTCTAATGAAGGTTGAGAACTTTGAAATAGAGACAACCAACACCAGTTCTAGGGCCAACAGTTAAACTGTCCGGTCTTTGCTCTTCATTGTCACCAAGCAATCATTTATTCTGGGCATCCTGGAGATATGGCCCCACCACGTTTTAAAAGATTAACTTCTCAATGGGTGACAAATACGATCACCATCCATTTTCCTTTGGTGGACAAGTAAAATCACCACTCCAAGCTCCATCCCATTCAACAAATATGATTGCCTCCCCAATGGATAAATACGATTGCCACCCCTTTCTGCCCACCCATGTCACGAATGACAAATACTATCACCCCCCAATAAGAACCCTCATATAACAAATCACAGCCCCTGGCTATAACCCACAACTATAGGGTTTCGTACTGTAGTGGAGAACACTCTGTTACCTGCCATTGGAGAATTTCTTGCCAGGAGGGACTAGACGTGTGGAACAATTGATCCTTCCTGGCTTCATATGCTTTCACAAGCAGTTTTGGAGTGGGGAGCACACTCGGTCATTCTTTGCAGTCTAGTCTTCTGTCATAAAGGAGGTTTTGAAGCCAAATATATGTGCACAGGAAGTTTAACTAAGAAACCTGACAGAGAAAGTATCCTAAGCAAAACTCAAAGAAAAAGTACTGACATATAAAACAACACCAAGACTAAAAGGGTATTTTACAATATGGGTTTCCCGGATAAGCCAGAAAATTTAAGCTGAAAACTGTAGGAAAGGCCCCAATCTCATTTCTTACTCTAGTATGACTTTGGCCTAAATTATCTAACCCTTATTTTCTGGTAAATCACTTTATAACAAGCTGTGGCAACTTACACCACATGCCTTCTCTACTCCAGGTCCATTTCTGGGTTTTAGATCATAAACAGCTCTTGGGCCAATAAAGTAAATGTTCATTACTTTGATAAGTGCTTAAGAGACAGGACCAAACAAAATGGCGATGTATAGCAGATGAGGCTTCTCTTAGGTAGTTGGGCAGTGGAAATCATAATTGTAGTGTCAACATGTTGAAATGGTTTTCTAAGAGAAAAAGCCACTAAATGACACACTCGCACACAGTAATGCCTTACAAAACTGGCCAGGTCTTTATTGCTTGCTTGTACCAGTTTTTAAAAAGACTAACCTGTACCGGTGTGCTCCCTAGAGGCTAGGTTACACACAAGCATTACCACGTGAGCGAGGCATGATGGCGGATGCCCAACTGCCCGAGATACACAGCTACCATAACCGACTGCTCCATGGTGAGTTTGGACATCCGCCATCAGCTCGCTCCCACAACACTGTACACAAGCATTTATCACAACATGACACAACACAATAACAATAATCCCCCCAACTCCCAGAAACACACAGAACAGACACTAACAGCACAACACATGCATTTCTCCCCTGCTCTCATTTGCATACACCCTCAGCAGCCAATGGGAGCTGCCCCCAACCACTACAATATTAACATAAAATATAACATTTTTCAATTAATATTTAAAGTGTTTAATTGCAATGAATAATTCTAACATCAAGAAACACAAATGTGTAATTCTTGCCTGGCAACATTAGACTGCGCCAGATGGATAAAACTTTTACTTTCCATCATGCTTATTTCATAAGCTTGTTCACTTTTGAGTTTTCTAAGCACTTTCTTGCAAACCCAACCCACAATGTCAATTTCCATTAGCACTTAAAAGTGTTTCCTGCTCCTGCATTAGCACCAAGCTAATCCTAAAGTACATCCCTTTTCCTGCACTGTATATCATTTGAGCTGAATCTAAAATGACTCCCTACTCATTGTTGCACAATGTAGAACTCTGGTTTCTACATTCAAAGAGTGAATAATACAGAACTGTACAAAAGTCTTAGACCCCTGAGAAATGTATATGTAAGAGAAGTTTAGACAGGCAGTGAGAGTTTAGATTTTTTTTTTTCAGATCACATATTAGAATCAAATAAGTGAACATAATCAATAGTACAAACAAATCAAACAGTGAAAAGTACATGTTTGTTGATGCGTTTGGTTACCATTTCCAGAGTTCTTCTCATGGAAGCACCGAATTATTTGTGGGGGCACTGATGGGGAATCGCCAAACCTGTGCTGTTCTAACAGGTCCCAAATGATATCAACTACTTTTCACATATCATATAAATTATGATTAAAAATAACAAAATGCTTTTTGATGGTTTGCATTTATTTCAGCTTATATTTTTGCTGCAGAAAGACAAAATGGGAATGAAGAATTTGTACTTTTGCACAATACTGTATATCTAATACACAGCTTTTTTGGGATTCAGCCATGTGTGCACAGTTCCATAGTGGGCAGCTAGTGCAGGATTCAGGAGTAAAAGACAGGATTTATGTAAGAGGCCATTTGATTAACAAATGCAACTTTAAGGCAGGTCATATTAAAGCCACATTTGAAGCCTGCAGAACATTTGAGCGGTGTTTGTTAGTTTTTATTTAAACCCCATTTCCAGTTTAAAGAAGAACGTAAAGAAGCTTCATATATTTACAATAGAAGACAGACTGCTGGCAGGTCAGTCAAGCAGACACACTGTCTACCAAGCCACAATGAGGCCTGGATTTGTGCCTTGGATTTCCTGGGAAAAGACGTTGTCTTAATGGGGGAACATTTCACTCTGAAATCCTTATATGCTACCACATCAATGGGACCTTCACACACATGCCTTGGACATTGATGCCCCCCTCCCAGAATATCGTGACTTTTGCACTTTTTGCTGGTAACAGTCTTGATGGTCAGCTTTATCTTTGACACAGAGAGCTCAAAGTATGAGTTTCAGGTCACATTTACTGATGCAGTAATGGATTGTGTTAAGTGACAAAAGTTTTATAAGGTCATGTGGCTATATCACAGTAGCATGATGGTTCCTCATGCAGGGCCTTCTGACAACTCAGTGGTTTTTGGCTTTACACTATAGGGACTGAGATTCTTCAAATTCACATGTTTCCCAATATTAGGTACGATAGACAATGAAAGACCTCAATTTCTTTGTTCTGAGAAATGTTCTTTTTAAACTGACTGAAAATTCTCTCATGAGGTTTTGCAATGGCAATGTGCTGAGTCATAACCCATCTTTGCTGTCAAAGACTTAGCCTTTAGTGGATGCAAAAGCCCTCACCTATTACAGGCTCACCTTCTTATTATGAAATGTTTTGAAATCTTAAAATTCTTTGCATTTTCTCTTGTATTTTCCTCTATCCCAAATTTCACATTTTATTATATTTACAAAAATCAGTGAAAAGACTGGAAATATTTTCTTGGAATAACATAATTACAATAATTGTAATGAAGATTAATAAAACACATCATCTTGTTTTTATAGCATTATATTACTTTTTTTTATCCCAAGTTTTTGGGATATATAAGTCGAGAGATATTTTACATCCCTCCAACCTGGTGAAAGCCCTGTCATGTGACTGCTGTGAGGCAAAGCAGTGTTGCTGAGATCTTTACACAAGAATTTGACATTAATAGGTTAAGAATGGTCCATCAGCAAAAATATTGAGCGTTTCTTGGCACAAATAATTGGCATCAGTGGATGGACTCTTCAGCTAGGTTGATAAAAATACTTTTCTGAAATGGCCAAGAGTGCCCCATTCCAATGCTATTGTTTTGTAGCACTACTGTGTTTCTTATTCATGTTTCAAGATTAGTCATGATAGCTGTAGTCATCAGCGCATGAGACAGGGAGAGTGCTCTGGACTTTGCACTTCTTTGTCCATCTCCTGAGCCCGAGCTGACAGGTGAGCTGTGCTAGCCCACATTGAAGGTGACAGACTGTGCGAACAAGCTTATGTAATGATGAACAAACAAAAAGGAACCTCATTGCATTTGACGTCTCCATTTTAAACGTCGAGACTGGGAGACACCGCGGTCTCAGAAAGGTCAGGGGGAAAAAAGAAAATGATCGATGTGTTGTATGGCTCAGGGATAGAATGGAGAAAAGTGCCTGAATGAATTGTGTCCTGGCATAGCACGGCATGGCGCCAACATGACGGAAGTAGGCCAGGGCTTACTGCAGAGTTGGGGTGGGAAGGGGTAAAAAAATAAGAGAAGAAAGAAAACATTTGCACTAAATAAAGAGCGAAAGGAGAATGACTGTAGGAATAAACGTGAATGAATAATCAATTAAAATCGTCGCTCTCCAGGTAAGAAGGTGCTGAAACAGCCCATCTTGAAGGTTAAAAAACTTGTAGCGAGATGTTAAGTGGTATTCATTGGCGAAATGGGTAAATGAAGGAATTTTGCATGTACAGTTTGTATTTATACTCATATAATCACATCTAGAAAAGCACAAAATGTATTTTCAAGAGTGCACTACACAACCAATTGCAAAAATGATGGAATTACCACATTTAGAGGTTATTCGCACAGCTTTTTTACTTCATAGCAAATAAACAAATCAGAGACATGACACAAAAAATTCAAGATTCAAGATGCTTTATTTGTCACATACTAGGTTATACAAGTATGACCAGCAGTGAAATGTAACCCAGTGTGCTCCGTGGACCATACAGAGTAGAAATAGGAAGATAGAAGTAGATAGAAATAGAGATCAATGAAAATAGAAATTGAGATCAATAAAACTAAAGAAAAAAAATATATACATACATACATATGTTCACATATTTATAAACACCTTCATACACTATGTATTTGTTTCACGGAGCCACCAGGTAAGGCGTCTAGACAAAGCTGAGCCACTTCCGGTTTGTGGAAAACAATGTTAAATAAATTGACGTACTGGCTTCATGAAACATAAGTGAACTAGATTAAATTGTATTGTTTTAAATAAAAAATAAAAAATAAAAATAAAAAATCACATTAAGTAGAAAAAGAAAAATTATATACAGTTAAACATCGTTAGCTCACCCCAAATAGTCCAGGCCCTATATTTGTCAAGAGGCGGGTTTGACGAGATAATGAGGGGGCGAGATAAAGGGGTTTGACTGTAAAAAACTAAATGTAAGAACAATGGTAGAATCACCTTGTAATTTGCTTTTCTAATGAAAGATGCCTCACTCTCGCCAGTGGTCAACAGAGTTCAGTTGCCATGTCTGCTATGATGGGGTCCATCAGGAACTGTTTGTAATTGAGTTTGAATTTGTTTC
>JBBIGC010002914.1:0-13721 GCA_037576955.1 Lepidarchus adonis | reverse complement strand
GCAGCGACCATGGGGTTTCCCATGATGGCAGAGGCGTTGTACAGGTTTCCAAACTTGGCGAAGTACCTCTGGGTCCAAGGGTAAACGACAAGACATCTAAGAAAGTAAATTAAATATAAAGAATAAATTACAACAGTAGTGCTTCATAAATTATGTTATTTGTCGTTTGGGTAAACGACGACACCTGAATGCAAACATGTAAACGAACGGCAATGAATGAATTACAATTCTTTTGTTAATGAAATTGTATGTGATTTGCATAAACGAACCTTGCCAGGGCGTTAAGTCCCACGGATTCATAATTCATTTTGGAGAAGATGTCCTGGATGGTAGCGCGCTCGAACTCTGTCCACTCAACCATGGTGCTGAATTTTGAGGTTTCTGCTTGTCCTGAGGGATGAACAGATCTGTAAACTACAAACGTACGTCGGCAGCTTATATATACACAAGCCCCTCCCCCAACGCCAGTGGATTGGTTAACAGTGTCAAAGGGTGGTTCAGATACGATGTAATTTTTACATGATTGTTGCTTATTAGAACTACTTACTACTTACTACAGTAACAAAGTCTCAATTAAAATTTTAATTTATAAAGGTTTAATGTGAGATTTGGAATGAAAATGCACAAATGGTGCATAGTGACCCAAAATGTATTTTCAATCTAGTTTTTTGCTTTCACCAGAACTATAGGGACTAATTTGGAGTTAATTAGGAATAATTTATTTGGTCTATCGAAGCTCTGATTATTATATATTTTAAAAGTGCACCACAAAAACAAATTTAATAAAATATTCCCAGTTTTTTCCCCAGCAGAAGGGGTTTTATTTAAGAATGTTTTTATTTATTTCGTATTTATTTTCACTTTATTCAGATTTCTATATGGACAGTGCAATCATTATTTTCTAACGCAATACCATTAAAAGATAATCTAATTAATCTTGGATTAATCTGTGACATATGTTTGTTTTTTTAATGTTTAATTATTTTATTTGTTTGTTTTTTTGTTTGTTTAACTCCTAAAATATTTCACATGACCATTTTCAATGGCAACAAGTTTAGCAAAATCCATAAACATTTCAAGATCATGTAAACCGACATATATTATATTTTGATAAGTAAGTATTGGCGTTTTATGAATACTCACGAGAATACAATATTTCATGATACATAGTGTATTAATAAATAATAAATTATTATGAAGATGTTTTTTTACTGTTTGTGTTTTGTCTTTCCATAAACAATTCATTAAGAAGTATAAAATAAATAGCTAAATAAAACCTAAGTCGAACACTGGTGGGCAATTATGCTAAATATCTACAAGAAGTTATTTCGACTTTATTCGCAAATATCCCACATTTACTGAATAAAGGTTTAACTTTGCTAATTGTCATTAGTGCAGCAGTAATTATAATTATTATTATTATTAGTCATTTGGGGAGTACGCTTTGACGGAAGAACGAAGAACGGCTAACAAATGGAAAAGGCTCATTATCTAAACTCTTTGGGTGCCCTCCGAAAGAAGTTTATATTGATAAGCAAATTCTGAGAAATATACATAATTTTCAGATATTACATTATCTCAATTCGCCTCATGTCCAAGCCATTTTATATTCGGTTGATAAAAGCAAATCATAGCTTTTTTTAATTTTACTGCAAAGCCTGGATTGCTCCAAAGAGGCACCAAAGAACAAATCAGCAAAACAAATTATCTTTTGAGCATTTTTGTAGACGACAAGGAACCTTCAGATAAATAATTTAGAGCCATACCACAAAATAATCAGTCTGAATATGTTTTGTAGAAAAAATAACATTATTTCTGTTATGATATGGTAAAAGTAGATATGTTGAAATTCACTGTTTTTCCTCAAGTGCCAACACGTTATCTCTGGCAAGCAGCCGAGTTCTAGTGTAATCTAATCTAATCGCTGGGATGCTTGGTACATTTTTGGGGTGGGTTTCGGGTGTGCCGGCTTCACTTCGTGGTATAAAAGGGCGATGTATCTTTCTGTCCTTTTACAATAGTCATCTTCCAAGCCACTCTTCGACAATGAGTCTCACTGCCAAGGACAAGAAAGCAGTTAAGGGCTTCTGGGCCAAAGTCGGCCCAAAAGCTGGCGAGATCGGTGCTGATGCTCTGTTTAGGTAAGACGCATTTTCCACTTCATCTAACAGTTTATTATCCACATCAGTGTCTCTTCATTGCTGAGGGTGAACTGTATGTGTGTACACACAGGATGCTGACCGTCTACCCGCAGACCAAGACCTACTTCTCCCACTGGAAGGACTTGAGCTCTGGCTCTGCCCCTGTGAAGAAGCACGGACAGACCATAATGGCTGGCGTGGAAGAAGCTGTCAGCAAAATCGATGACCTGACCAGCGGTCTGCTCACCCTCAGCGAGCTGCACGCTTTCCAGCTCCGTGTTGACCCAGCCAACTTCAAAGTAAGTTACATAACTCATAATGCTGCCATTCTCTTCATCTGCATTCAGTGCCTTTCATTATTTTCTTCCTTTTCTGCAGATCCTGTCCCACAACCTGCTAGTGGTTCTGGCCCTCCAGTTCCCCGATGACTTCACCCCTGAGGTGCACGTGGCTATGGACAAGTTCCTCTCTGCAGTGGCGCTCTCTCTCTCTGAGAAGTACCGATAAACAGCCGAGCCTGAACAATTTGTTTTATGAAAATAGAATAAATGGTTTGGATTATTCGAACCAACAATAAAATGTTGAACAAAAAATATATTTGTTTAAAAATTATTTGCTCTGTTCGTCATTTGGACTGTTGCAATACATATTGAGAAAGACAAAAACCTCTTTCACACATAATGTTTCACGTGTGTAGAACCAATTGATGAAAACAAGTTCTACATATAAACAAGTTAAATAAATCTCTGAGGTTAAAAAATAAAAACCTCATCAATGACAAAAGTATGAATATTTGAAATTAAACTCTGAATATTTATATAATATCATGGTAACAGCTTTCTGAATTCCAAATCTTAAAAAAATAATTACTGTTATTAATACCAAACAAGGACTGAACAACATTCTCAGAGTTTGGACGCTAGGTTTTGGAAGCCAGTTTGAAAGCAAATCAGTGCCATATGTTTGTTTTTTCTGATACATTCAACCTTTTGCTTGTGATGCTCCTAATTCTTCTGCGGCCTCTTTTCCAACACTGTAGTTGAATATTTCCCTAGAACTTTGGGTGAGCATAAGGAACAGGTTGGTTCACCACCATGAACCTTTTAAGAATGAAAAAATACTTTTGTTGCCAGACAAAGTGACCGGTATATACAATAGTCCAGTATTTACTCATTTTTACAATAAGGGGTCGTAAACCCCATAGTGCCCCCTTACAGCACCCCCTTTAATCTGGTACCCAACTCCAGGGGTAGGAGATGGCATATTACTCAATGAATAAATGCAATCATTGTTACGCCTTTCATGACTGACTGAAGACTGCTCCATCACTCCAGTCTTATATACTACAGTCAAGTCCACGGGCCCACCACAGCTTATCTGCCGACTGTTGAGATTTGTCATGGTCCACAATGGACAGCAATATATGAACTGAGCCTCTCATGACAGTGCCTTGGAATGCATTACCATGGCACCAGGCAGCTAGAGTTGGGGAGGAAGCACTCCAGAGGACCCAGAGGAGATGGAGGAACAGAGACCAGCACGTTGAGCTGCATCGCTCACGTTTGCACACTTTTCCTTTTTCCTATCTATACCACACAGAAGGAACTGGTAACTTCAATACAATGTTTGAAGACTGGGGGCTGACAAAGGTTTTATGCATTTAGAGCAAATCTTAACAGCGATGGCGCATTCAAGAGCGTTTAAGAACCGCGCCTGAAGAGGATGAAGAGCAATTCAGCAGAGAGTCTACACTCTGTTCCAAATCAAGTGTGGTATGTGTAAAACTAAAAAAAATCTATATATTTCAAGTCATGGTACAAGTCCTATGAAAGAAAATAACAAAATTATATGTAAAATATACATGAAAATTTAAGGACCTATTTTTTATATAATGCCATATATAGAGAGGGATCAATTTGCCATAAAAACAGGGATGGGCAATGCAAAAAGATACACATTACTTTGACAAACTTTATATAAAGGTCTGTAAAAAAAAAAAAAGTCAAACAAAACCATGCCTTCTTCATATTTTCATATATAACACTTTTTTACTGTATATTTCTGAATATCTACTGTATAATTCTATCTGTAGAAATATGTAGAAATCTATCTATAGAAATCTGTTTGTAGAAATATAAACCTCTATCTGTAACACCTTACTATGATTAACTTAATATAAGGGTGCATATTGTAAAATGTAAAACAAAACCATTCATATCTTCATATATAACATTTTCTTACTGTATATTTCTGTATATCTATTGTATATTACTTTCTATCTAATCTGTCTTTATAACAGAAAATGCTATTTTGTCTCTGGAAAAACAAAATTAGAGTGATTTTATGTACATAAAATATACATAAACATATCTTATATTTACAGTTTTGCAAGCCCTTGATAATAAATCTGACCAACTGTGTATAGCAAAATCAATCACAGATTTGAAAGCAGTGTATACTGTATGAACTGATATGTGAAGAATATTTTCACAAGCATACTTCATAATTGGTGAGAAAAACCCAAAGATTGCTTTTGCAGAGAAACCAAGTGTTGCAACATGTAACATATAGTGAAAAATATGAGAATATCCTCCAGAATGATCATATTGCAACTGTAAAACATGATCATTTTTGCACAATTAAATGACTGCATCTATTGCCAATATGACAGAATAATTATCATACCACTTGTGTTACACAAGGGTGATGTAAGATTAAAATGACCTTCAACCTACATTATGCTTTATATTTTATTTATGTAAACAATTCCATAATTTGGCTTGCTCAAAATCTCATAGATTAGTATTTAACAGCAAAAAACAAATAAATTAATAAACAAACAAATTAATAAAGGACAGGAGTTGATTAAGAGAGTTTTTTCTCTTTTTGCACCACCACTGGACTCTAAGGAGTGGTCATGCATTCTCTGGAGTGATAAGTCATGTTTCTCCATCTGGCAATCTGATTAATGAATCTGAGTTTGGCGGTTGCCAGGAGAACAGTACTTGAGGTGTTGTAGTGCACACATTTCATTCACTTAATGATGAATGAAATGAACTAAATGAACTGTATGTAGAGAACAAGTTGTGCTATATTTTTATACAGTTTAACTTTTTTATCGTCACTGCAAATAAACACAGAAGTACTGAGTAAATTCTAATCTTACAATTCCTCAGTTTTCTGAACATGTGACATTATGCATCCCATAAAATTAGAAAGCACAATCCGCACTGTATTGAGGATTTTAAACATAGTGTAATTCAGACAAGTTCATGCCAGGCAACAGAAGATAGTTGGTTGGTAGATGGAAGTGTCAAAGAGGGTGAAGATTTGGGTAATAATAATAATAATAATAATAATAATAATAATAATAATAATAATAATAATAATAATAATAAAAATATTTATTTATATAGCTTCTTTCTCAAACCCAAGGTCACTTTACACAGCAGAAGATGTAAAAGCAATATACAGTAGATCAAAACAGTTTACACAAAATACAAAAACAGTAACAAACAAACAGCTGAATTAGAAAATCAAGAATGGGCAGAAGTGAAACAGCACAGACTGAATAGATGTGTTTTCAACTGAGATTTGAAGAGAGAAAGAGAGGACATTATAGGCACAGGTTTTGAGAGCAGGATTTCCAGAGTTTAGAGTTTAGCAGCATTAAATGATCTACCACCCATGGTGGCTAACCTGAATTTAAGAACTGTGAGTAATCTGCTACCGGAGGTGTGTAGTGAACGGGTAGGTCATTCAGTGAGGTATGGAGGAGCAGATACAAAAAGGGCTTTAAACATAATGAGAAGCAGATTGTACTGTATACAATATGACTTGGCCAGCCAGCAAAGTTTGTGGAGAATGGGGGTAGTAAGTTCAGATTTTTTGGCGAATGTGAGAACACGAGCTGCAGAGTTCTGTACGTACTGGAGCCTGCTTTAGTTAGGAGAACAAAGAATAAGTATTGCTGTAATCACGACAAGTTATAAAAGCATGAACAAATATTTCTGCATTATTCCTGCATGTGAGACGTTTCTAAGGTGAATTAACCAGGTTTAGTGAAGAATGTCCTCTTCGTACAAGATACCAAAGAAACAGATACTTAATGGAACATTTCTGTGTTGTTGAATCAGTAGAATATATACTTTATATTTACTTCACCAATGATCTAAAATATGTTTTCTCATACTTTGTTTGTTTTTTACCCATGCAGGTCATTTTGCCAAAAAACGATGATGTTGTCATCTATCCAACTATGAGTTATCATGGAACAGGCTAAGGTTACAAGTTAACCCTTCCAGATGGAATGCCTTGCACTGTAGATGAGCTTTTGGCATCTGCAAAAGATCATTTTCAACTGCAGGGAAATTATACTGTTGTTAATATGGACAAAGATTTTGATAATCAATTCTTCACTCTAACTTCAATGAGGTTAAGGACAAAGACACAATCAAATGAGTAAAAACAGAACCATCTCTTGTTCTTACCTTAACTTCGATCCAGGTTGCTGCCGATTCATTGCCTGCTAATTTTGTGATACCCCACTTTTCATTTAATGTTGAAATGCCTCTTCAAAAAGAAAATATGGCTTATGAAAGTGATGGCTCACTCCTTTCGAATCCAAGCTTGAACTCTAACATACTGGAAAAACTAGCTGAAACAATATTCCGATATACTGCCTCCCACTGGTCCTCTTATTGAGGCTCTGTTAAAAAAGCATCAATGCTTAAGTGAGCCTGAACTTGTCAATAATTTTCTTCTCTAATCTCTTGAGACAGTTCTCTCCTTCACTGTTTCTGGTCCATGTTCAGTGTGGTTCACACCATAATACCAAACAGCACAGCGACTATTTTTCACCCTTTAAATAAACAGACTGACTGATTATAAGCTTGAAGACACATGTGATGCTAGTTACAAACACACCTTAGTTTAACTTATCCCTCTAGTCAAATTATTTTCAGCCTTTTCTAGGGTCTTTTTTTTTTTTTTCATTTTTGTCCAGACCAGATTCATTAGTTTATTTTAAAGAATAATTCTGTTGGACCACAATTCAAAAGCAACATCTGATTTTCATTTGTTAAATCTTAATAAATTGTTATGTATTATTCCTTTTGTCAGTTTCAAGTTATTTCAGTGACCATTGTGAGTTTTTCTTTCTGTACCAACAATTTTGTCCATGTGTGTATAGTTGTTTAGTGTTGACATCATAATTTGTTCATGGGACCAAAAATTTGAGATTATACGTGAACCCACTCAACAAGTCCTCAAGATCCTGGCCATCCTTCTTAAAGGCAAGGACATGATATCTGAATGTGGCAGTACAGCAAAAGCTTGCATGCTGCTGATGTGGCTCATTTACGTCCTCAACACTGCACTGCACTTGTGAGGTTTTGAGGTTTTTCAGAAACTAAATATAATCAGAATGTCCCCAAAACTGCAAGTATTAAAATCGAAATTGCTCTCTTAGGACTTACTTGGTATGTTTTAAAGACGTTAAATGGTTAAGATTTGAATGCTGTAGCTGCACTGTAACAGAGTTTTAATTTTGACTGTTGACAATTTGTGTAAAGTAAGCCCTCAGAAAAATGTTTTACATTGAAGTTTACATTTATTGTCAAATAATTCATTACTGAGAGAGAGAGAGAGAGAGAGAGAGAGAGAGAGAGATACATACTGTGTGTTGAAAAGAAGTGGTTGAAGTGCTGCATTTCCTTTTGTCGTAAAGATGAGTTATTTGATTAAAATAATAAGAGCTCTACTCCCCAGGGGTATTTGAGCGTTTTTTTTAAGTGTCGAGCTTTTTTTTACATTGTACTCCTGTGTGAGAGAGTGTTTATAAGTTTAGTTTGAAATTTGTTTAAGATTTGCCATAACAGTATTGACATTAAAAAAAACAAAAAACAGTTTAATTGTAATTCATTTTGGTTGTGTGGGTCTGATATAAAATTGTTTTCAATGCAGAGAAAAAACACTAATTTAATAACATTTATAATAACTAAAATACTTTAAGAAAAATTAGTTAATATTTTTATAGTAATGTTCATTTCTATAATTTGGTATAATTATGTAAAATGTAATTTATTACAGTAATAAATTCTACTTTAAAATATTAGTGCAAATTTTTAAGAGGATTTAATTAAGTAAATTAAGTTTTAAAAATATATTTTTTTCATCTTACCATTATGATGCCTTAAAGCAATGGTTTTTGGTTCTTTGTGTTTAACATACATTTTAAATTTAAATTCCACAACTTCACACAAGCACCGAATCACAAGCACCGAATAGAAGACTGGATAACAAGCACAAGCCATGTCTGAGTCTTGATTATGTCGATTTTAATTTTATTTGACATTTACAGGTCCGTTTTGAAAAATTAAAACGTATGATGATGCTCTGCCAGTTCAAGCCCAGTCTGCGTCTAGTGGTACTGCTTTGTGAGGGCTGATGCTACGACAGCCAGGAACTTCTGGAAAGCTGCCTGCACTTCAGGGGTGAATCCAGTGCCCAGTGTAGCGGCAACGACGATGGTAAGACAATCAGCCAAAAGCTGTTTGATAAAAATAATAGGATAAAGAATAATCATGAGTAAGAGATTTCACGATCAACAAACAATGTCCTTAGCAGAAGACACAGCTCAAAATTCACCAGGACTCACCCTGAAGTTGTCGGGGTCCACGTGCAGTTTCTCAGAGTGCAGCACACTCAGTTCAGCGTAAATAGCCTTGATGTTGTCCATGTTCTTCACAGCTTTGTCCAAACCATGGAGTACAACTGATCCGTGAGCAGCGACCATGGGGTTTCCCATGATGGCAGAGGCGTTGTACAGGTTTCCAAACTTGGCGAAGTATCTCTGGGTCCAGGGGTAAACGACAAGACATCTGTGTAGTACAATAAATAAAGGGAAAATAATGAATTCCAACCGTAGACTTTCATTAATAAAATCATATCATATACATAAACGTACCTTGTCAGGGCGTTAAGTCCCACTGATTCATAATCTATTTTGGAGAAGATGTCCTGGATGGTAGCGCGCTCGAACTCTGTCCACTCAACCATGGTGCTGACTTTGAAGGTTTCTTTTCCTAATGAGGAACAGTTATGTAAACTGTAGACCCCGGGTCGGCAGCTTATATAGCCAAAGGCCAACCACTCCCAAAGCCAATGGATTGGTTAGCAGTGTCTCAGGGTGGTTTCCGTCAGGGTGGGTGAACGATTTTGATAAAATAACGTCTTATTTGGAGAAATACGCCTTGCAGTGCTCTGTACAGAATTTACGATAATTTGTTTTCGAGCTTTTTGTTTGAAATAATTACTAGAATTGTTACTATACTATACTTACTAAATGGCTTCAGAAGATTTGAAATGGGATCGCATGTTTTTTTTTCATGTGCAGGAAGACCTTTAATGTTGGCCCTCGGGTGGAATCCATGTCACGCTAACTTTAATGAACAGTATATGTCATGATTTATTTAGGTCTCGGATGATAGTTAGAAATGATCAACCATGTGGCTTATTTGCCCGCAGCAACTAAGTTTGACTTAAAGGTAAAAAGGAAGTTAAAATATAGCAATAGTGAAAATAGTGTACAAGGATTTAGTTTCTAACTTAGTTACTAATTTATACTTAATCAGAATTGACTCATGTTGTGTATCAAAGCCCTGGTTATTATGCTTGTTTTAACTGCACTACATAAACAAAAATTACCTTAAATTGCACAGGGTTTGTAAAAAATATTTTAGAGTACTTTAGAGGAATACATTATTTCAGATGTTTGGTGAGAGGCAAGAGGAAGTCAACTACGATAATTGCATTTGAGTGAAATATGAATAATGCTTGTTTTTATGAACAGTGGTGGTAGTACAGCTTTGATTTTGGACAAAGTGGTTTATCATAATCTAGTGAAATTTTTATCTTTGAGATAATTAAACAGATATTTAAACTATCTGTTTCGTTTCATTAAACTAAACTAAACATTAAACTAAACGTTTCATTAAACTAAACTAAACATTAACTAACAGAGTTTGTTAGAAGGAACTAATTTGGTCTGTTGAAGCTGTGTTGATTAATTGTTTTAATTGCAATGAATAATAATAAAATAAACCCCAACCCGTTTTATTTTCAGCAATTTGCTTTTTTTTTTGTCCCAATGTGTTTATCTAAACGGTAAGAAAAAACGATTGAAAAAAAGATATCTCAAAGGTCCATGTGGGTCTTGTGGTCTTGAGAATGCGTTGATAAGTTTTTCAGATAACGTGGTCATATTCCATTAGTAGATATTTCCGGTTGTTTTAAATGTTGTGTTTAAGTCAGTGAAATTATGTATAGAAATGTCTAGATCTCAATTTATCTTATTTAAGAACAGTTTAAAAGCTAATATTTCAACTTTCAAAATAAACAAGCTTCTTGTTCAATTCATGACACCTTGCAACAAATGGCATTGATTCTTAAACAGGTTTCCTCATGGTTTCTATGTCACATGTTGGCCAGGAAAGTCTTTGTAAAAGAGATTTACTAATCTCAATGGATTTTTATTCCTGGATAAATAAAGATTTCATTTAAAAAATGTTCAAAGCAGTAAAACAGCCATTTAAAAGCCATTTAAAACTGCTTTACATATATATATATTTCATTTTGTTAATTGTATATAATATTTAATGCATTTTAATTGCTTGATATTCATAATATGTAGTAAGTATTACATATAAATGTAATCCAAAAAAAATGTAGGTATAATGTAGGTGAAAATGTGACATTTTCTTTGTTTTTCTGATTTGCTTGTCACTTCATTCTCACGTTAAAAGTTGTTGAAGCAAGACATTTGAAACGAACGTTACAAAGCGTCTCACTATTAATATTTTTCTGTTCTCGTGTTAATAAAGGAACTGTCCAGTGCTGAACTGCTCTTCTGTTTCTTCATTTATATTTACGACATTTATCTAGAGCCACGTACACGGAGCTTTATAGCCTACAAAAATGCCTGCTCTTCACTCTAGTAAACATATAGACTTAATATAAGTCAATATAAGTCAACCAAGACTCTACCAGAGTTGAAGTTAATCTTTACACAGTGAGCTAACGCTTTCACATTTTGGTCTACTCTGACCATGTGAAACGAATCACTGAAATTTACCTAGAGACAAAGGTTAAACTATTTGCGCAACAAGGCATCACGTTTATTTACACGCATGAAGCAAAAATATATATTTTTAAACGTTTAATAGAAATAAACAGTAATGTCATAAAAATACAAAGGTTAATAAAGTAAACAAGAATGTTTTGAACGTCAATATTTTCGTTTAAACGTTTGTAGACATCTCGTTGTATAAGTCAGAATTACTTATAGTGACCTTAAAATACCGGGTTTGGGTCAAATATTTCTTCCTTAGATTTAAACTATGGTGTTGCTAACTCAGTTACACAAATCTATGCAGTGATTGGAATCGTCGAATAGAAATCAGGAACAAAACGTTCTTCTTACTAACTGACAAATTTACTTTTAGTAAAACTACAAGCTCACAAAACCTAGAAAAACACAAAAACGTGTTGAATCTGAATTTGTGAACATTGCATTAATGTAATTCACAAACTACTCCAAAATATACAATTAAATATGCATATACTTCTTTAAATCACTATTCGCCCAGCAATATGCTTTCCTCTGTTCTTTTCTGAGCTTTGTGAACCATTTCATATAAATGACAGATAGTACAACAAAGCAAGCTTAAACACCAGCTTATCTCTGGCAAGCAGCCACAATGTGGTCTAATCTGTCATCTCTGGAATGCATCCAAGTTGGGACATTTTCGAGGTGGATCCCGGGCGTGCCGACAAAGTGTCGTTGTATAAAAGGACAATTCCATTTCACACAGGTCTTCTTCTAAACCGCTTCTGTAATCATGAGTCTCTCTGCAAAGAACAAAACTGCCGTCAGAGGCTTCTGGGCCAAGGTCGCCCCGAAAGCTGCCGAGATCGGCACTGACGCTCTGGTTAGGTAAGGTGCTTGATTTTTTCATGTCATTTAACGGTTCATTGTCCACGTCAGTGTCTCTTCATTGCTGAGGGTGAACTGTATGTGTCCACACAGGATGTTGACCGTCTACCCGCAGACCAAGACCTACTTCTCCCACTGGAAGGACTTGAGCGCTGGCTCTGCCCCTGTGAAGAAGCACGGACAGACCATAATGGCTGGCGTGGAAGAAGCTGTCAGCAAAATCGATGACCTGACCAGCGGTCTGCTCACCCTCAGCGAGCTGCACGCTTTCCAGCTCCGTGTTGACCCAGCCAACTTCAAAGTAAGTTACATAACTCATAATGCTGCCATCCTCTTCATCTGCATTCAGTGTTTTTATTAATTTCCGTGTTTTTCTGCAGATCCTGTCCCACAACCTGCTCGTGGTTCTGGCGCTCCAGTTCCCCGATGACTTCACCCCTGAGGTGCACGTGGCTATGGACAAGTTCCTCGCTGCAGTGGCGCTCTCTCTCTCTGAGAAGTACCGATAAGCAGCAGCTCTTAGGATGGATCCTTAAACGCACAATGTGTTTTATGAAGATCCAATAAACGGCTCTGAGTGATTCAAACCAACAATAAAATGTGTTTGGTCTGCTGTTTCAAAAATGATCTGATGACAGATTGAGAATGACTGAAGACATTACAAAACTGTTTCACTGCTGCAGTCGTGTTTTCAACCAATGCTTGACAAAACGAAATTATTTAAAAAAACAACTGGTAAATGAGCTGTAAAAGTGTTCAAATTATACTCCTTCCAAAAGACTCCGCATCAAGGCGACATGAGCTGGGCTAAAAATGACAGTGTTCAAAGTCCTACGAGCTACAACACCGGTGTGTGTAGTGTGTTTTTTCTTCAACAGCGCCAGAAATGTTCAAAAGTAGCCTATGCTTAAAATTAACTCTTCAATTATACTTCACAATGCTTTTAATGTGCATGTGTGTGCATATCAGCCACAAAATATCTTCCTAGTAGCAATGCAAAGTTTAATTTATTAAATTAATTTATTTAAACAATTCACTGAATGCCTCGCTAATAATTAAAATTTCATTTAAGGGGTGGGGTGGGGGGTGTTCACAAGCAGTTTCTCAGAGTGCAGCACACTCAGTTTAGCCTAGACCAGCGGTGCTCAATACGTCCATCGCGAGCTACTGGTCGATCGCGAAGACATCGGTAGTCCATCGCGGAATCCTGCCTTTCAAAATAAACTACCACTCACGTGAGACAACACAGCGTAAAAACGAGTGATCAACGAGCCACAGAAAACACTGCGGTACAGATCATCCATCGTTTGGCAGTTGATTGACATACAGAACTACCAATGAAGCGTCAGCAGTAGCGTCATCACGCATGCTCGGTCAAGCAGAGTCACGTAGTTAGCTAACAGTTTATTTACTTCTAAAGAAAGTGAGTAAAAACGAGTGGGGGAGCTGGAGCAAGTAAGAAACCAAAACCAGACTGTTCATTAAAAAATACAACACTAACTACTCACCGAAAAGAGAGGAGATTACTGTATATTCACTAACACTAACTACACACTGAAAAGAGAGGGGATTACTGTATATTCACT
>JBBIGC010002904.1:0-13721 GCA_037576955.1 Lepidarchus adonis | reverse complement strand
CACACACACACACACACACACACACACACACACACACACACACACACACACACACACACACACACACACACACGGAATTCCCCATCTAATGGCAGTGGTATAACAAATGAGGAACTTTCAGCATAAGAGCCCATGACACAGAAAGTCCACTAGCCCAAAGTCAATCTTAGCACAGGTGATGCAGCCCTAACAGTCAAGTGACTAGGCCCACACCTGTTCTGTGCTAGCCTGTATTGGTACTGATGAAAGTTGGTAACAATATTTTCCAAATATATCACAGTATCTTGCATGAAGTTATAGCCAAAGTGTAATTTTGCTAATCTACATAACGTCAAAAAGACAGAAGCCACATTTTAGAAAGGAGACACAATTAATTTAATTTAATGTGAATTCTTTCTTCATATATATTCATGTTAACAGTCAGGTCCTTGACGTCAAGTGTTAAATACACAAAAATAATTGACTGCAAACAAGAATGTCATGTTTCAATGAAAACATTGTAATGTTAATGGAAAAAACTAATTTACAAACTAAATAGATAACTCCTTTTTGAAAACGATATACTATTATATACACTACTCCCAATAAGTTAGGGATATTGTAAGAGACTTAGTGGATGTCATACATACGGTGATTGTTTCACTTCAGAAAATTTTGGGATAAGGAGGCAATTGTATTGGGGGTGATAGACACACCTGATTTTGTGTTTTCCATTTAATGGTGTCATTGTGTACAGGTGCCTTATATTGGGGGCAATACCAAAAACAACCTTTCTCAATGTGGCATCAATTTCAACATTCTGTGTGTATAAAAATCTGGTACTGTCAGTAAGTCATTCCAAGTTCATCATTCAAACAGGCATGAACACACAACGTCACTTCACGGACGAGCAACGTCACCTGGCGAATGCGCAACTTAGGGTCGTTTTTTTGGGGCTATCCCCGTTATTTTATTTAAGTTTAAATTATCATACATTATTAGTAATATGAAAGGGAACATTGACTTATTTCATTAAAATTCAGAGCAAATAGGAAATGCACTCATGTAAATAACAATATCCCTAACTTACTGTGAGTAGTGTAGTTTTCAATAGCCACTGTTTGAAGTCAGATGTTGCACCTTTTTCCAAATAATGGAATCAGATCATTTCTCTTATATGACACTTGTTTTTTGCATATAACTGCTAAGTTCTACAATCAAAGATGAATGTAAATGTAAATGTAAGTTAACATATTCCTTTTGCATTCTTCCACACAGTATTCTGTACCTTCTGACTGGTGACCTCTTCCTGAAGATGAGTGTATTCTTCCTGCATGCGACGAAGCTCCTCCTCTTGGTTATGCAAACGCAGCTGCAAGTCCAAGGCCTTATTGCAATTACACTCAACTGGTGACATCTCTGTGCTGCGGCTCAACTTAGCTGTGCCCACCTGAAATGGGTTCCGTCTAATTCGGGGGGTGGTCCGGAAATCAAACGTGAATGCTGAACCAAGGGAATCTGGTGACAAGGCAAAGCATAAGGCAAAAGATTTTTAATCTTTAAAATATATTATATATGTTTAATATTTCTGCCTATGTTACATATTATATATGCATGTATTACATATCATATTATTGCCAATCCAAAGTTTGGGAACAGCTTGCTGTCTTTTTTATTGAGTAACAATGGACTTTAAACACTAATTTATATTTTTTCTATTAAAAAAGAGAAAAAAATATAAAATATCATGTTATTCATAAACTATGACCCTGGAAAAGATGTTCATTACGTCTGTGTGATGGACTCTCCCGACGAAGACTTTCTGCTGGAGGTTTGTGCTCTGGTGTGTCTTTGGTAGGGGGATCAATCATCTCCCACTCCTCATTGCTAGATGTGTAAAACACACTGCGTCTGTTTTCTCCTCCTCGACTTGGCCGTAAGTGAGACATGCTGTTCCTGATAGAGGGATGGATAAAAGAACAAAACAAGCAAATACAAAAATTATTGAGGCAGTGATTATAGGTCTGCTAAATATTTGGACATACAGTCTTATGCAAAAGTTTAGCCACCCCTTGATAAATAACATATTTTTACATTTTTTAACAGTATCTATAAGAAATGGAAAAATGCAAAATATTTTCAGCAAACACTGATGCATAGTAAAGTGTCATAAATTGGACAAAATATTTAAAAAAAATTATGACACTGTGCAAAGGTTTGGGCATCTTAAGTTTTCCAAAGTCTCAGATTCTTTTCACATGGTTGCAGACCTTAATCATCTGATTAAATCTGATGCATTGCAAAAGCTTGTGGACACTCAACAACCATGGGTTCCAACATTATTGTGGCACTCTGCAAATATCTGGGCACTCTACATAATCAGTACTTAGTAACACCTCCGCTGGCATATATCACAGCTTGCAAATGCTTTTTATAGCAGCTAAAAATCTTTTAATTCTTGTACTTGGGATTTTCTCCCATTCTTCCTTGCAAAAGGTTTCGAGTTCTGTAATATTCTTTGGTCTACCCACAAATTTCCAATGATATTTAAATCATGGGACTGTGTGGCCTATCCAAAAGCTTCAGCTTTTGAGGTAGTCCTTGATGGATTTCAGGGTATGTTTAGAATCATTGTCCTGTTGTAGAAGCCATCCTCATTTCAGCTTCAGCTTTTTTACAGATGGTGGGGTGTTTGCTTCCAGAATTTACTGGTATTTAGTGGAATCCATTCTTCTCTCCACCCATTATATGTTTCCAGTGCCACTGGCTGCAACACAACCCCAAAGCATGATAGATCCACCCCATGCTTAGTGGTTGGCAAGGTGTTCTTTTTCTGAAATGCTGCTCCTTTTTTTCTCCAAACATGTCTTTGCTGATTGTGGCTGAATAGTTCTATTATAAGTTCATTAGTCCATAGCATTTGTTTCCAAAAATGCATCAGGCTTCTCTAGATGTTCTGTTGCACACTTTTGACATTGAATTTATGATGGGGGCACAGGTAAGGTTTTCTTCTGCTGACTCTTCCATGAAGGTCTTGTCTGTGCAAGCATTGCTGCACAATGGAATGATGCACCACCAGTCTGCTAACTCTTCCTGCAGGTTTTTTGAAGTCAATGGAGATTTTGATTTCTCTTTCTGACAAGCATATAAGCAGTTCTCTCTCAAGAGTTTTCTTGGTCTTCCAGATCTCATCTTGACCACAGTTCCCCTGGACTGCCATCTCTTAATTACATTTCTCACTGTGGAAACTGCAAGCTGACATCGCTTTGTTATCTTCTGCATAGCAACCTTTTTCTGCATTGTTGGCATCGATAACTTTAATTTACAGAGTTTAGAGGAACCCATGTTTGTTGAGTGTCCACAAGTGTGTGCACAAGGTTTGAAGAGTCAGAGTATTTGTACATTTGTAAATTTAGCAAAGGTTAGAGATTTTCTTTCACAGCAGGATTTAGAAATACTTCATGCCTTCATATCTTAAGGGGTTCATTAATTCCCTATTCATTGGCCTTTCCCAAAAGACAATCAGACTGTTACAACAGATCCAAAACGTTGCTGCCAGGATTCTAACTAAAACTAAGAAAAGAGAGCACATCTCTCCAGTCCTCAAGTCTCTTCATTGGCTTCCAATTATATACAGAATCGAGTTCAAAGTTCTCTCCATCATGTTTAAGTCAGTCAATGGCTTATGCCCTAAATATCTCTCCACAATGTTTGATGATTATCAGCCAAGTAGAGCTCTTAGATCAGCAGGAGCAGGTCAGCTTGTGGTCCCCAGGGTAATAACTAAACAAGATGATATGGCTTTTAGTCATTACGCAGCACAATGTTGGAACAAACTACCAATGGAGAACAGATCTGCTCCAACAATTTCCAGATTTCAAAAGAGACTAAAAACTGCACTATTTTCCATAGCCTACAACTAAACAGCTAATTACCCAAACACCATGTATATATTTTTACACCATTTTATCTCTCTATATTTTATCTAATTTGAATATTGTTTTCTGTTATGCATATTTATTTTTTTTCATCTGTTGCTTTTATTTTATGTTTATTTATTTTATTCTTTTGGCCTGTTTTTATGCTTTTATATTTTTCATTCATCTTGTAAAGCACATTAAATGACCTTGTGTATGATAATGTGCTATATAAAGAAACATGCCTCAACTTGCCTTGCCTAAAGTTTTGAAATTGGCACCAGCTGACATTTACTAATGACAGCTGTTGCCATGCATCAGATCTAACAAGCTGATTAAAGTCTGAAAACATGTAAAAAAAAATAGAAAATAAAAAATTCGGAGACTTTGAAACACTTAGGGTGCTCAAACTTATGCACAGTGCCATAATAATGTTTTTATGTTTGTTCAATTTAAGACATAAAAAGTAACTATTAATGTTTTAATTGCATTAATGTTTGCTTTGTGTTAACATCTTTTAAATTTTAAAATCACAAAAATCTGTTATTTATCTAATATGACAATTATACTTAGGGGAAAGCCATAGATTAATGGTTAGAGAAGTGGGTTTGTGACCAAAGGGTCGCAGATTTGATTCTCGGAAGCAGACAGCAGTTTGTGGTTGCCATAATCATAATGTATGATACATTTTCAACAGGAGAATGGACTAAATAATAATTAATTTTTAATTATAATAATTGCCGTGATAGCAGCATATGTCTCTCTAAAACCCCAAATTGTTGGTAGCTTCACCTGTGCCGTGGGCAGTGATACAACCTTATAACATAATAGATGCTAGTGTTTGCACTTTTCACTGATTACAGTCTGAGTAATCATTAAAATGTGTTGGCCATTTTTCCTCAGAAAAACGCTGAAATGTGGACTCATCTGACCACAGGTACATGATTACGTGTTTTTCAGTCTATTTGAAATGAACTTGGGTCCAGAGAACTGTGGTTTAGGAGAAGCTCTGACCAAATATGTCCAGCCAACACAAGTAGCATGTATGTGTTCGCCAGCTAGTTCCCATGCAAACTTAAACATGAATCACCGTATGTCGAGGGGGACGAAACATGAGGACCCCCTGTATCAACTTACTGCCTAATGTATTCCACCCCTAGACAGGTGCCAATACAATAAAATAATCAGTTAGTAATGGCACCTCTCAAAGGGCTGATTGGTGTAAAATGATCATATGTTTAACAGGTTTTTTTTTTTTTTTAGGCAAAACCCGATTGGGTTTGTTTAGAAGCAGGTAATGGGACTGAGAAGCAAAAATAGGACAAACATACAAAACACACTATTTCATCATTTTAAATGCTGTAAGAAAGCAAACTTCCTCATAACTCCATCCAAATTAAGTTATAGCACGAATTTGGTATTGAGCATTGGGACACATTGTATTGCTATCTAAGTAAAAAGCTTTGGTATCACTTACGATCCTGTAGCAGCAAATCTATTGCTTGTGGTGCAGGGACTAATGAACCGTATGCAAGTGGTATTCTCACTTTCACCAAATACCTCTTCTACACATCGTTTTAGGAAGGTGGTGAATTCCCCTGGTCAGTACAGTTTACTCCAAAACATGTCTGAACATGTTGGTAAATGCTTGCTTATCTTGAGCTTGCTCAAAGCAGAGAGCATGCAAAGGAACAAGTGAAGCATAAAGACATATGAGCTGGTAGATAAGAAGAAGAGAAGAAGCAGAGACAGAAAGCTGGGGAGATCCACAAAAAAAGTCTAGACATAAATAAACTAGCCCCAGAATTCCACTCTTTTTTTAATAAGCATATCCTTATTAGATGTAGCGTTGCATTCACTGAAGTCAAGCGTCTGGTGCCTGAATAGAGTACAGCTGTCTCAATGAAAATCAGTGCAAAGCCTCAGGATGTTACAGAATTAACTAGATAAACTGTGTTATTATTCTGTGCCCTTTAAACAGTTACATGACTGGCTGAGCACATTGCGATAATGAAGAAACACTCCTGTTCTCAGAAGAAAAAAGAGGACATATGGTTAGGGGGAAGTTTATGCAATAAAAACATCTGTACTGGAACTGTAATAAGGTTTAACACATTTGCAGACCCATGAGGGTTGGACGTTATCTCACCCACAGACAGCAGATGTCAAATCTGCATGCTACAGTTCTGCTTTTGACATGGACACCTCTGCTTGCTCAACACCACTGGCCATTTATTTTACACCACCACAAGTTTTCAGGATGTTTCCAGCTTATGTCAAATACTGCTTCTCACTGTCCACCACAGTTGTGTTTGTCTACTTTCTGGCATTCTAAATGATTGCATCATCCAAACAGATGCTTGCGAAGTATCTCTGCTGAAGTCCAGAATGTGTGCACTTCAGTGAAGGCAATGAGGCTGAAGGACAGTTACCATTCACACAGGAACACAACAGTACACACTTGGCATTCTCTCGATGAGCTTCAAAAGGTAGTCACCTGAAATGGTTTTCACTTCACAGGTGTGAGTTATTAGGGTTAATTATTGGGATTTCTTGCTTTATCAATGGGGTTGGGACCATCAGTTGTGTTGTGTAGAGGTCAGGTTACTACACAGCAGACAGCCCTAATGGACAGCTGTTAAAATTCATATATATAAAATATTTTATATAAAATATAAAAAATGTGTGTGTGTATACTCGTGTTCCTGTGTGAATGGTAAATAACCTTCAGCCTCATTATCTTTTTTGCATTGCATTTGTTAGTAGTTTTAAATTAAATTGAATATTCTGAATAAGCGATAAGGCTGCAACGAAAAAACAATTTGTATTTATAAAAATCATAATGCAATTATAGAAAGAAGCCTTTCTTTAAGAGATTAATGAATGCATTGCTTAGGCCCTTACCTTAGCTCAGTGCTCCACTGTTTAATTGAAAAGTTTAAGGTGGCAGAATTTCTTGCAGTTTGGAGTCCAACCAAGCCATTGGCATCTGCCTCTACCGTAAAATCACTGCGAACACTCTCCATGCTTTCATTGGGCTGTTCAAGAGGGACTGCATCTGAGGAAAAATACAAAAGAGTTAACAATTACATGCTGACACATAATACTAATTACTAACTATAAGTCAGTCTGAATTTCCAAATGTTCAAAGCGACAGAACAGCAGCCCTTGTGACTGGCACTAATCTTAGTCACCATTAGTCACTGTGTTGCAAAAACAATGTCTGTTCCACAAACAATGCTTTTGCACTCTAACATACACACATACACAGTTTGAAAACACATTGGTAAGAAGAACCACAGTGCAGCACACCTAAAGGAAATAAAGCTTCTGATGGTGTTTACCTACCTGAATGCTATCTGCCAAACTCTGGACTTTCAACCTGACTGAAGTAACAACAGCTAGGAGTTATGATGTGTTAATAGCAACTTTCTTTTCTCACTCCATGAACACACTGTATGGGTGTCCTTATCTTACGTTTAGATGCCATATATCCTGACTATCCTGTGCTATCCTGAGGTTATCTTGTCATTTTAAATCACTCACTCTTTCTTTAGCATTCTTAAATGTTCATATTTAAGAATGAAAGAATGAAAGCAAGCAAGAGAGACTTACAGGGCCCATTTCCTAGAAAAATATATTTTTCTCAGTTTGTCTCCCATTCCTCCATACAGCCTGTATGTGAAAAAGTGTTTTGCCCTTTCCTGAATTATTTTTTTTCCAGGTTTGTCACACTTAAATGATTCAGATCATCAAACCAATTTAAATATTAGTCAAAGACAACACAAGTAAATATAAAATGCTGTTTTTAAGTGAAGGGTTTTATTATTCAGAAAAAGAACATCATACCAACAGTAAAATATGGTGGTGGTAGTGTGATGGTCTGGGAGACTTGCTCTGGTAAATGGAACCATGAATTCTGCTGTCTACCAAAAACTCCTGAAAGAGAATGTCTGGCCATCTGTTTGTGGCATCAAGCTGAAACAAACTTGGGTTCTGCAGCAGGACAATGAACCAAAACACACCAGCAAGTCCACCTCTGATTGGCTGAAGAAAAACAAAGACTTTGGAGTGGCCTCTTGCATCTTATTGAGAAGCTGTGGCATGACCTCAAAAAGGTGGTTCATGCTCGAAAACTCTCCAATGTGGCTGAACTACAACAATTCTGCAAAGATGAGTGGGCCAAAATTTCCATATTGCAAATGTTTGATTGCAGTTGTTGCTGCTAAGTGTGGCCCAACCAGTTATTAAGCTTAGGAGGCAATCACTTTATCACACAGGGCCATGTAGCTTTGGATATTTTTGGACTTTCATGACATTTGTATTGATCCGCCTGGCTGATTTAAGTAAACCTAATATGTTAAGTGTTAATCCACAGAACAGATGTATCTTATTGACTTCTCACTCACATACTAGCAAGAAACAATCCAGAAGCATTGGATTGCTAATACTGAGCAGCAGGCTGAGAAATTCCCACAAGCTGCAACAGTAACCAAACAGCACTGGAAAACACTCCTGAGTAACAGAGGGAGCGCTGAAGCAATTCCAGACCGCTTTATCATGGTGCGCCCGTATGTCTGTGATAAGGTAACCATATCTATAAATCTCTATTCAGGACCTTACCTGCATCTTTGGCCACCAAGCCTGTGTGAGTGTAAGGCACAGTGGGAGTGCACCAGCTGTCTCTGTTACCACATCCTCGTGTGTTGCTAAACTCCCATCTCTTCTGCTGGAGCTGCTGGAGCCAGTACTGCATCACCTGCTTATTAGGTGCCTACAGAGCGAAAAACACAGAGCCTTCACCATGAAAAAAAGTCTGTAATCTGCTCAGTAACGTCAATCACCAGCCTATAAATTCCAATAACCATCAGGGCTTAACATTACTGACTGGCCAAGTAACTTCAAATAAAATCACTCGTCCAGTCAGATAATGTAACCTTTGCACACAGGATACTTTTGACAATCACTTCTACAGGGAAAGACTTCCTTGATGCTGGAAATAGTTTACACCGCGTTCAAAATTATTATGCAAATGATGTTTTTCTCTGATTTTCCTAAATAGTTAATGCAAATGACAGTCAGTATAATTTTCAAGTCATTAACCATAAGAGTAGAATTTGAATGTTACTGAACAAAACTCCCAATGATAACAGTATGTTTTTCAAAAATGAAAATTTTAAAGGTTGTGAAGAAATGAAAAATAGTAATTTATTGAATTTACAGCAGTAGGAGATCATTTACTGAAATCAAAACCTATTTAAATAAAAAAAGGCCAAGTTATATATTATATTATATATATTAACATAGGACCCCTTATTGGATAGCAGCTTAACAATTCTTGCATCCATTGAACTTGTAAGTCTTTGGAGAGTTTCTGCTTGAATTTTTTTGCCAGAATATGTCAGAATAGCCTCCCAGAGCTGCTGTTTGGATACAAACTGCCTCCTACCCTCATAGATCTTCTGCTTGAGGATGATCCACAGGTTCTTAATAGAATTGAGGTCAGGGGAGGATGGGGGCCACACCATGAGTTTCTCTCCTTTAATGCTGATAGCAGCCAATGATGTAAAGGTTTTCCTTGCAGCATTAGATGGTGCATTGTCATGCTGAATATAATTTTGTTATGGATAGCACAGAGGTCATTTTCACATCTTCAGGGAACCTAAAGGGGCCAACCAGCACTCTCCCCATGACTCTCCGGCCCAAAACGGACATCTCAGCCTTGTTGGTGCATGGTGGCCGAGCACCAACCATCCACCACTCCATCCATCCGGACCATCCAGGGTTGCACAGCACTCATCAGTGAACAAGACTGTTTGATAATGAGTCTTCATGTAGTTCTGGACCCACTGCAGCCGATTCTGCTTGTGAGCACTGGTTAGGGGCTAAATAGAAGGCTTGTGCATAACTGCAAGCCTCTGCAGGATCCTATACCTTGACGTTCGCGTAACTCCAGAGGCACCAGCAGCTATAAATACCTGTTTGCTGCTCTGTAATGGAATTATAGCAGCTGCTCTTTTAATCCGACATATCTGTCTGACAGAAACCTTGCTCATTGTGCCTTTATCCATATGTGCTCAAACTCAGCCACAAAACTCTTAACAGTATGACTATCATGCTTAAGTTTTCATGAAATGTCTAAGGTTTTCATATCTTGTCCAAGGCATTTAACTATTTCATGCTTTTCAGCAGCAGAGAGATACTTTTTCTTTCCCATATTGCTTGAAAATGGGAATCTGCTTAATAATGTGGAACGTCCTTCTTTAGTAGTTTTTCCTTTACTTGGGCTCACCTGGTAAACTAAATATGACATGTGTCTGAGATTAATTTCAGTGATCCAAAGAGCCCTTAGACACAATACCATCCATGAGTTTAGTTAAAATAACAAAATATTTAATATTTATGACACTTGAATACAATTTGCATAATAATTTGGAACGTAGTTTAATCCAGTTGTGTAGTTTAATCAATCCAATTGCATTGCTCATTGTTGGGTGATTTCAATGTAAAATTAAAAAGCCCATAAAGATATGACACTATTAAGAAAAATCTCTTAATTTGATAATTACCTATTAGTACCTACTAGCAGTTTGCACAGCTTACCCTAAAAAAGCAGGCAAAACTACATGGTTCTTTATTAACTGCTGTTTACAATTGATTTCAATTTATATACTTCTATTAAAAAAACTCAAAAAAAAAGAAACATAATTCACATGCACAAACGTTTCACATGTTGGTTTCTTAAATGTTTCAGAAAGCTGTATTCTGAGCATTACAGCACAGCTGTGCTATAGTTGCAGTCTAATCAACCAGATCAGTTCAACCAGGAGCGCTACTGCTTGTACTCTGACGTTTAATCAATTTAGCATTTTACACTGGCCAGCACAAACAGCACAATGAATATACTTTAAACTAGTGATCACACTGCAGCTGTAGTAGCACTTGAACAGTCACATACAGTATAGTCTTCACAAATATTGGCATCCCTGGTAAATGTTGTTTTCCTATTTGACTTTTCATTCAAAATCTGCTTAAAAACTATTTTAAAACTACATTGTTTAATGAAATTTTTTCCTCAAATCCATGACTTCCACAAATGCTGACAGGTCTTCATTTAATCATTTGTGCAACCTCCCAGCACTGCATATTCTTTTTAATGGGACTGGAAAACACATGTCAAGAGATCTGGGTGTATTCTTCCAAGCAAAAGGTCTCCTGAACAATTCTATTCCAAGAACTATGCTACGGACTCTCCTCTTTAGCTTCCTCCACAGGTTTAGCATTTAGGTCAGCAGATCTTGGACCATTGTCCTGATCTAGCCTAGTTTATGCCTGTTGGCTGAGATAGCCAGGTTTCGGATTAATATATCCTAGTACTCAAGGGATTCCATTCTAACAGCCATTTCCTGATTTGTACAGATCAACACATTAAGCACATGTGTCACCTCATATTTATACCCCAGTGAAACAGGATGACTGACAATGCAAGAGTTCCTAACTACTCAGGTGAATTTTAAAACAAAATATATAAATGACTCATATTATAAGGCTGATCAGAGTTTCTAGAAGTGCCAACAGTACTTTGTTTCACAATCAAAGGTTTTTTTTCTTTCAATCATTGGGCTTCAAAGGAAGGTTATTTTTTAAGAATGAAAGGTCAAAAGCAAAAGCAAATACAACAAAGAATGCATTTTGCAACATGCTTTGCTCAAGTTTACCTGGACTGCCTATATTTGTGGTCAGCACTGTAGGCTAGGCAGGTGACAGTCATGTTAGTTTGTATCCCACCCAATCAACAAACAATGCTGCCAACTAATGAAAACATTTAAGGTATAAACTGACCTTTATTACAAGACTGGATATGAAACTTCTTACCTAATACATAAGTATGCATTCTGCAAATTTGTTATTCAAAATTAGCTAAATGATGCTATTCTAGCACTAGTTCTATTCTGGTGCTCTCATGTACTGGGGCTTAGAAACAAATAGACCATGAGGCCGGAAGTTTTTTTTACACAGATGTTATCTGGCGCAATACAGCTGGTGCACACAGTACTCTACCTGTTTTACAGAAACATGGGGAGGTGTGAGGAAGATCTGTGAGAATGATCATGTGGGTTTCAGTCTCAGTTCCAGTTTAACCGAGGTCTCACCAATTAACCCAAAAACACCTGATGTGTTTCACCACATGATTTGCTGAATGCTCGAAAGAGCTCAGCTGGAAGTTTATTTTTTGTCACTGTCTCTATGTTGCAGTCGCTACATAAGCAATTTCCTTAGGGACAATAAAGTTTTTCTGATTCTGATTCTGAAATAAATTCAATCTTGTGGCAGCCGGTAAAAAGCCCATCCAATTATTTAAAAAAATTTATTGTGAAAAAAATGCACAGGATGACCTATCCATTTGTCCTGCCTACATGTGTGCACTGTGCTCATGCAATCATTACGAGTGATCACCAAGACACTTCTACAAGACATGTCAGGCTGACATTAGGTAAAGCAAGCCAGTAGCACAATGGCAGAGAAACTACATGCAACAGATTTCAATCACAAAAGAGAGAACGGGAGAGCACTACCACCTGAAATTGGTTGGACACAGCAGTGGCATCCATCTATTTTGGCATTGGCCAGATCTGCTGTAGTCAACGCACAATGTTATGAATGGGTGCAAAATCCGAGGTTTAAGTGCAATAACTAAATATAAGATTGGAAAGCACCTGTTCTAAAGTATTTTTGGGGGGTGGGGGTGATATGGATATTCTGAGCTTCATTTTTAAAAGGCCTATAAGGCCTATGGGGGGGGGGGGGGGGTAAGTGGGAGATCAAACAGTGGGAGGGCTTCGAGCATTGCCTGAGCCAAAGACAGCAAACTATAACTCATAACCATGTAGAGCAACTCTATGGACTTTTGACAGATCATGAATATAGCTCAACACACACACACACACGCACACACACCCACACAATTTTTATGCCTAAGAGCCAACTTTGTGTGCAAGTCAGCTCTCGAATACAGCCTGCCGTCGATATTAGTGAACAGACAGGCGTTCATCCACGTACGGGAGTAATGTGGCAGACAGAATAATATCACAGCTCGAGCCATTTCCTCCCTCCTCCTCCTCCTCCCTTCACTTACCTTGAGTAGAAACTCCTTCCCCGCTGTACGTATCTCGAACTGGCCTTCTTCACCCTCCACGTCGTAGGTGAAACCAGCATCGGCAATTTCAATATAGCCGAGTGGAAGGGCGTCCTGAGGGGTCTTGAAATAGTACAAGTAACATTTTCTCGGGTCGTACACAAACCAGCGAGTTTTGAATCCCTTGAGGGGCCCCTTCCCCGCCAGCTTGTTCAGATAACCGCACAACTTCGGAGTTTGCTCCTTCGTGCTCTCACAGTCAGCCACATCCACAGACTTGGTCGCAAAAATGCGAGAATTCCTCTGCACATGGGCAGGGGTGTCATCCTCGCCCTGCATCTTTCTCGGAACTTCAGCATTAGCGGATACACATTTCTGTTTCCATCCACATGACTTGCCGTTCATTCTCGTGGCGCAGCAAACGCTCACGGGAAATGTAGTGCGGAAGTGAATGGCTGCACCCAACACCAAGTAAACTCCACGTACTACGTATGTTTTAATTGCATGTAGGTTTGGATGCGAATATGTAAATTGGCATTAAGATGCATTCTGTAGGTTTTATATAATTTTCCTCGGCTTTGGGAGTCCCATGTGTTTGCTACCTGATCATCCTCAGTGTACACACACACACACACACACACACACACACACACACACACACACACACACACACACACACACACACACAC
>JBBIGC010002895.1:0-13723 GCA_037576955.1 Lepidarchus adonis | reverse complement strand
TTAGGGAGTTTTTCCTTGCCACTGTCGCTTTGCTTGCTCATTTGGGGCTCGGACCCGGATTCTATAAACTCTGTAAGGTTGCTTTGTGACAATGTCAGTTGTAAAAAGCGCTCTATAAATAAAATTGACTTGACTTGACTTGACTTGACTGCACTAGAGACTACAATGTATGAAATGAGTTGAGTCATCGTGTTTCCAACAATCACATTGATGATGTGTGTTTGTTCGTCTGGTACAGTTTCTAGTTTAACTCTCTCTATGCTGAAACAAATTACAGAGCTACATATTTGTTTGATCAAAATTATTATTAAGGACAGTTCAGCAAGTGCTAGATATCGGTGTGGATGAGCATTTCTGCACACTTGCATTATTGGATCTTTTCCCTCTTTTTCAAAAGTTCTCCAGCGATGTGTTTTACTGACACATGTTTATCACATCGACCGGTTTGTAGGCTTCATGCAGGAAAGAGACGCACAATAACACAACCGTCATAAAATAACCCACTGTGTTCCAGAGTTCAATGTGTATCTCTGTTCATGAGTTTCCCCGTGTCCTGCAGCGCCACCCAGAGGAGACATGAAGTAGCAGTGTTGGCGAATGTTTGTTAATTAAAATATCGATATTGGCTTCTGCGTATCGTATCGTGCAAGGATGACGATATTTCGGCACACCCCTGTTGTGAAGTGTTCCAGGTTTGCAGTAGCTAAGGAAGGACAGCAGTGAGGAAAGCCCTGTGTCCCACTAGTGTAGACTAATAAGGAAGGACCTCATTCAACCTTAAATGTGCTATTTTTAACTCAGAGCCGTGTTTTGGCTGCTTATGAGTTTAAAGTTCATTTTCCCACAGTGCACATGCCCACACAGCGTCCAGAGGGGACAGGCGACCACACATGACGTCAGAAGAGTTTTAAAGTAGTTTCAGGACGATCTGCAGATCCATTCACTGTGAAATATTCACACAGTGTAAAGACAGCTACACACACATATATACACACATGCACACACACATGCACACAAACATGCACATACACTTATACAGCCATATGCAAAAGTATTAGCACTGCTGGTCAAATGACACAGTGTTGTTTATTATAGGTGTAAATATGTAAATAAGTAAATATCCTCTAATGAACACATTTGCATATTCATAAATGTGTGCCTAAGAATGCGTGTGTGTGTGTGTGTATGTGCATGTGCATGCTTGTGTGTGCACATACAGTATGTGTGTGTAAAAAATTTATACACGCATGCTTGCGTGTGTGTGTGTGTGTGTGTGTGTGTGTGTTCCCATCAGCTGTGATCTCCTAATCCACAGGCTGAGGAATTAAAATAGCTCTACTGAGTTTCATAATATTCCCCATGGATGTGTGTGTGTGTGTCGAGAGATCTGATCCCTGGCGAGTACTGCCCTATCACTGCCCTTACACACACACACACACACACGGTTTGTCTGACACCATGCATGTTAGACTCTGTGGTGAGGCCTGTTTGTTCACTGTGCAGTAATGTTTTGGGCCTTTGCCGGTATGTGTGTGTGTGTAGTGTGTGTAGTGTGTGTAGTGTGTAGTGTGTGCGTGTGCATGTGCGTGTGCGTGTGCGTGTGCGTGTGCGTGTGCGTGTGTGTGTGTGTGTGTGTGTGGTGTTTAAAGGTTCTGTATTGCTGAAACACAAATGTTCCTCTCCCTAGTCCCCACAGCCCATATATGGAGACTGAAGCTGCACTAACAGCCTGTTTTGCATCTGCCGTGTTTGTAACGTCACGAAAACCAACACATTTGCACATACGTACCTATGGGGCCTACAGGTGTGTAGACCCACCAACTCAGCCTGGAGTTAAAGACAGAGTTCCCGGTTTCATTGCTTCTGTGATCGAGACAGCCAATCAGAGCTGACCTCATTTACATACCTCTTAAAGGCACAGTTACAGCCTGTTTAATTGTAAGGGTTGATGAGAGACTGGAAAAGGAGGATGGAAAATGAATGACAGCTGTTTTTTTTTTGTTCTTCTTTATGTAGTCTGTAAAATGAACCATATTCCTGAGAAAATTAGTTTGTTAAACTTTTTTCAGCCCTTTGCTACATTACATTACATCCTATAGGCTGCCCCACATTATAGATCCCATTCTATAAGCTGCAGAAAATGCTCATTTATGTTTAAAACTCTAAGAAAAGTCGCCTCATGTTATTAGCTGCAGTGTTACTGAATTTACTGATCTGAAGTAGAAGAATCTAATTTGGCCCCTGGAGCCTTTGCAGCTCAATACTAGTGACATTATACTGTAGTTGATCATAAACAATTGAAATATTTTTATTAATAAAACATTGAACTTACTGATATCATGCCACAATGCAAGAATCCCTTATCACCATTATTTTAGAAATATTTACGAATGTTAGAGCATATTTGGTATAATTATTACCGTAGTTATAAAACTGTTATGTAAAAGTATTGAAACGCCTGATGTGTTATTGCCTCTGTCACAGCTGCACTGACCAATAATGCCCCCACTCAGGTCCTACTGATGATTTAACACAGTTAAGGGACTTTCATGGCCCTTTACACAAAGCACCCAGAATGTTCAATAAAAACACTGCAAGCCATTTAATGCAGGGGTGTAGAACTGGAGGCCAATGTCCTGCACAGTTTGACGATTTCCCTGTTCAGACACACCTGCTTCAAATCACCTGTTAATTGCCAGGATGATTGAGTCTCTGAGGAGGGAAACTACCAAACTGTGGTGGATACCGGCCTCCAGGACCTGAGTTTGACACCCCTGACTTAATGTACTGTTAATAACATGCAGGGATTTCTTCTACAGAGCAGGGTGTAAACAGTAGTCCACGGTTGCCAAACAACATAACAAGCAAAGATTCTTTAACAAACTGGGTAGTATTTTAGTTAAATATATTTTTTAAAACAGTATTAACATTAAGACCACCTGTCTAATAGTGAGCAGGGCCCCCTCGTGATCAGCCATAACATTAAGACCACCTGCCTAATAGTGAGCGGGGCCCCCTCATGATCAGCCATAACATTAAGACCACCTGCCTAATAGTGAGTACAGCACAGATCATTCTGTGTGTGTTTTTGTGTTTTTCAAGGACATAATGACTTTTTTATTTTAATGAAATACATTAACTCACTCCAGTATTCATAAGTAATTACTAAAATGATATGTTGTGACAGTTAGGCCATAGGAACCTGAGTGCTCTGTTTGACTCTGGATTAATCAGAAGAACACGGTACTGTCATCGTGCGTTCGCTCCTGCGATAGAGCAGCACTGCGAGTGGAGCTAAATGATAAACAGATGAGGGGCACTGAAGGCCTCAAAGCTCTGACCTCTTTCTTATCACAGACCAGCACTCCCACAGAGAGAGAGAGAGAGAGAGAGAGAGAGAGAGAGAAACTGAAGGAATGAAAGAAGGAAAGAGAGAAGAGTGCAAGAGAAGTTTTAAGTAAGTAAGAAAGAAAGAAAGAAAGAAGGAAAGAAAGAAAGAAAGAAGGAAAGAAAGAAAGAAAGAAAGAAAGAAAGAAAGAAAGAAAGAAAGAAAGAAAGAAAGAAAGAAAGAAGTGTAAAGAGAAGACAGTGGGAGAGGTATTAGGTAAATGAAAGACAGGAGAGAGAGAGAGCCAGAGAGAAACACAGCGAGATAGAGAGACAGAGAGAGTGAGAGACAGACAGAGAAAGAGACAGAGACAGAGAGAGACACAGACAGAGAGAGACAGGGAGAGAGAGATCTGAAATGTGTTAGGTTGATGAAGAACATTTATAACACAGGAGGACGAGAGGAAAGTGGTGAAAGAGACGATGACTGAGGGAGAAATAGAAGGAGAAACGGAAGCACTGAGAGACACTTTCATCTGCTGACACAAACAGAGCAGCAGAAGTGGAAATCATCCACATGGTTAAACAGGCCGTGTATGTGGAATGGGAAATGACCTACTCTCTGCATCCACATACAGACTGTACAGCTTCAAAATAGACTATAATTCAGTTTGTTTACATATCATTTATATATAATATAAAAACATTTATATACATAATGTGGAGGGGCCTATAATGTGGGACAGCTTACAATGTGGGGTGGCCTATAATGTGGGACAGCTTACAATGTGGGGTGGCCTATAATGTGGGGAGGTCTATAATGTGGGGCAATCTATAATGTGGGGTGGTCTATAATGTGGGGCAATCTATAATGTGGGGTGGTCTATAATGTGGGGCAATCTATAATGTGGGGCTGCCTTTAATGTGTGAGGAGGGGCTCTTAATGTGGGGTGGTCTATAATGTGGGGAGGTCTATGATGTGGGGCAATCTATAATTTGGGGTGGTCTATAATGTGGGGTGGTCTATAATGTGTGGGGTGGTCTATAATGTGGGGGGTGGTCTTTAATGTGGGGATGTCTTTAATATTGGGGGAGGTCTGTAATGGGGAGCAATCTATAATGTGGGGTGGTCTAAAATGTGGGTGTGGTCTATAATGTGGGTGTGGCCTATAATGTGGGGCGGTCTATAATGTGGGGGTGGTCTATAATGTGGGGGTGGCCTATCATTGGGTTAATTTAACAAAAGTAGGAAACCTAGATGAAGAGCTGGGTGCAGTTTGAGTGGGTTAAGAGATGTTTTGGGTATATAGTCACAAAAAAGATTTGGGTGACTGTTGACTTCCAGTGTTTGTCAGTTATTTCCCATGCTACACTAAAAAAGCCCCTTCTGATGATTATCTGATCTTCTGTCCACTAGTAAATCCCACTCATGCTGTTTTTAGCTGGAGGAGTTAAGAAAAGGTCAAAGGTAGTGTCAGGTTAAAAGGAGAACATAATGGTGGAAGATAAGGAAGACCGGTCACTGTAGTGTTCATTAACTAAATACTTATTTTTCTTCTGTATTTCTACAGTTAACTGTTAGTAGGGAAGTGGATGACCAAAGGGCATAATTACTAGGTTAAGCTGTAAACAGTCAGAACTGTTCACAATGGTGGTAAATGAAATGAGCTTGGAGGTGGTAAACCTACAACTAAACCCATTCATGGTTAACAGGTACATGCAGGACCCCCTAAAGTGATTTAGTTCACCTTCATCACCGTTCCCTAGAGATGCATGGAGCTTCACTGGGAGGGGAGAGGAGATGCAATGTTTTGGAGACATCTGGTTCCATTCATCATTACCATAAAAAAGATTCCCTGCAACAAACCATTTCACACCAAACACACTCTCTGGATGACTTTACATCATGGGTGCTTACCTCAGGTGTGTTGGATCTGAAATCTCTAGCATGGTAGAGCTCCAGGACTGGAATTGAGCACCTTTGCTTTACATCATGGAATAAATGGACTACCATTCACTCCCCACCCAGTTATACTGAAAATGGTGGTACCATAATAATTGTGCCAAGGGGGCAGAAGTTTGCAGGTTGAAGTCCAGTCTAAGCACCACTGAGGAACCCTTGAGCAAGGTAATGTTTTACTAGAGATTCCTGAGTTCTCCACTGCTCCACATGTGGACGGGTTAAATGCTACAATGGAGATAAATGGAACACGGCAGTGTCAGGCCCTTTAAGGCCTTTACAACTACATTTCCCAGCATGCTCTGAAGAATTTGGCACTTTGGCCTCAGAGATGGGTCAGAGAGTGCAGGCATGAGGCATCTCTCAACTGAGCACGAGCAGCAGATAACAATCACACACTCTCATGCAGCTCTATGACCTTTCACCTACTTCCCCCACCCTCAACGTTCAGGCCAAGGAGGGTCCCAGCCAATCCAGGCCTGGGGCAAACAAGACTAACATTTCCTTTCTAGAGCTTTTAGAAGGTTTCAACTCTAGAAACTCTGTCTCTCACCAACCCTTTCACGTTCTGTAGCCATGGCAGATGGGGGGACACCTCACTTGGCCAATAGCAAGTGTCGTGTACACACAGGCCTGGTACATGCTGTGCTGTGAGCGTGATACCAGAGGTGGGAGGGATTGGGGATTTTTTTGATAGCACTGAAAGGTTGTTTTCATTGACTTCTGATTGAGCTTTGGTTACAACCTGACCTCAAACACGACTGCAGGACCAGTTTCTTATGCTTTCTCAGAACTAGAGTGCTTGGTGCTATGGTGTTTGCTAACCACCACAAACACCATCCCAATCAGCCAAAACATTAAAACCACTGACAGGCTGTTTAAAATCTTGTTGGGTTTTTAAGGCCCTCAGTACAGAGTACTAGAAACAGAAGTAAAGGTGGCCGTGAAATACACTTCCACTGATTAGTGCAGCCTAGTCCTTGAATTAATTTAAGTCTCTGTTTATGACTCACTGTTTTCAGTGGCTTTTAACACCATTTGAGGCTGAGGTGATTACTTATATATTATTTTATTATACATATATATACAGTTCTGCAAAAAAGTATTTGTCTGCCACAGATTCTGCAAGTTGTCCCACTTAAAGATGAGAGTCTGTAATGTTCCTCAGATTTTCACTTCAACTGTGAGAGACAGAATGTAAAAACATCCAGGAAATCACATTGTAGGATTTTTAAAGAATTTATTTGTATAATGGTGCAGAAAATAAGTATTTAGCTCCTACAAACAAGCAAGAATTCTGTCCCTCACACATTCCTGTTACTTCTTCTTTGAGAAGCTCTTTTATCCTCCACATGATATCGGTATTAATGGAATCTGGTTGAACTTGCTATCTGTATAAAAGACACCTGTCCACATCTTCAAACAGTCAGACTCTAACCTCCATCATGGCCAAGACCAGAGAGCTGTCTAACGACACCAGGGACAAGATTGTTCATCTGCACAAAACTGGGATTATCCGATCTACAATAGGCAGCAGATTAGTGAGAACAGTTTAAATTTTTGAGCAATTATTAGAAAATTTAATAAATACAGGATCAGTGACAGTCTCCCTCAACCTGGGGCTCCATGCAAGATCTCACCTCGTGGGTACAAACGATCTTAAGAATAGTGAGGAAACAGCCCAGAACTTCACAGGGGCAACTGATCAATGACCTGAAGACAGCTGAGACCACAGTAATAAAGGTTACTATTAGTAACACACTACATCATCATGGATTAAAATCCTGCTTAAGCAGCACATGTCCAGGCCCACCTAAAGTTTGCAAGAGAGCAACTGGATGATCCAGAGGAAGATTGGGAGAATGGCATGTGGTCAGATGAGACCAAAATGGAACTCAAAGTGTTTGGAGGGGGAAGAATGCTAAGTTGCATCCCAAGAACACCATAACCACTAGGAAGCATGGGGGTGGAAACCTTATGCTTTGGGGCTGCTTTTCTGCAAAGGGGACAGGATGACTAATTCATATTATGGAAAGGATGAATGGGGCCGTGTATCATGGGATTTTGGGCAAAAACCTCCTTCCATCAGTGAGAGCATTGAAGATGAAATGTGGCTGAATCTTCCAGCATGACAATGATCCCAAACACACCATCCGGGCAACGAAGTGTAAAAACCATTTCAAGGTTCTGGAGTGTTCTAGGCAGTCTCCGGACCTCACTCCAATAGAGAATCTGTGGAGAGAGTTGAAAGTCTGTGTTGCCCAGTGACAGCCCCAAAACATCACAGCTCCTGAGAAGATCTGCATAGAAGAATGGGCCAACATATCAGCTACAGTGTATGCAAACCTGGTGAAGACCTACAGAAAACATTTAACCAACCAAGGTTACATTACAAAGTATTGAGGTGAACTTGTTATTGATCAAATACTTATTTACTTAACAAAAGTTAAACTCAATACCTTCAAATTGAGGCCTTAAAGTTATTTTTGCTCAGCAGTGTTTTTCGTCTTGGCCAGACCATTGTTGCCCAGTGTCTCTCTTATGAGTCATGAACACTGACCTTAACTAAGGCAAGTGAAGTTCTGAATTTCTTTGGATGTTGTTGTGGGTCTTTTGTGATCTCTTGGATGAGTCATCGCTGTGCTCTTGGGGTAATTTACTCCTGGAAAGGTTCACCACTGTTCCATGTTTTCTCCATTTGTGGATAAGGGTTCTCACTGTGGTTCTCTGGACCCAAAGCTTTAGAAATGGCTTTATAACCTTTTCCAGACTGATTGATCTCAATTACTTTCATTCTCATTTGTTCCTTAATTACTTTGGATCTCAGCATGATGTCTTGCTTTTGGTCGACTTCACTTCAGGCAGCTCTTATTTAAGTGATTTCTTGATTGAGAACCGGTGTGGCAGAAATCAGGCCTGGGTGTGGCTACAGATTTTAACCTCAGGTGTGATGAACCACTGTTATGTTTTAACGGAGGGGGGGCAATCAATTTGTCACACAGGGCCATGTAGATTGGGATTTTTTTTCTCCCTTAATAATAAAATCCTTCACTTTAAAAAATCTTTTTGTGTTTACTTGTGTTGTCTTTGACTAATATTTACATTAGTTTGATGATCTGAAACATTTAAGTGTGACAAACATGGAAAAAAATAAAAAATCAGGAACAGGGCAATCAATTTTTTACACCACTGTATATATATTGAATAATAAAATAGAATAGTGAATTAAATTATCTACATAAAGTGAACTGTATTTCAAGTGCATATAGATCAGACAATTAGAGAGCTTATATGTCTGATGTGCAAGTGTACAACAATTTCGAGGTGTCACAACCATGCAAGTGCTGTGGGTTTGTGAAATGCTGCATACACACACCATTCTTCTATAATGGGCTGTTTCAGGTGCCATGGTCATCAAAGCCCCTCCCCCCAGATATTTATGGGAGGGAACATTGTTAAACGACGTCGTTAAATGTTTTCATGCTCCAGCCAGAAGCTGCTCCTCTAACACTGCTGCAGGAATGTTGCTGTCATTCCAGGGTTACACAAGTGCACATTGGATCAATGCTCTTCCAGGGCCTCGGTGCAGCACACATGGCCTGTGGAGACATTACACCACCAACTATAGCACAATGAATAAACAGTGCAGTCAAACAAAAGGTGCAGACCTGAGTAAATTAAATGTATAAATGATATGTAAACTTTAAAAAAGTGTTTTATATATAGCCACTTTATTAGGTACTAATAGTACTGGGCTGCAGCCCCTTTCACCTTAATTCTTCATGACATAGATTCAACGAGATGTTGGAAACATTCCTCAGAGATTTTGGTTCCTAAAGTTTGCCAGCTGCACATCCATGGTGCCAATCTCCTATTCCACCACATCCCATCTGTACTCTATTAGACCTGGATCTGGGGAAGTGTGGAGGCCATTGGAGAACAGTGGACTAACTGTCAGTTGGAAAAGGAAGTAGTCATCAGAAGACAGGTACGATGTCCATTAAGGAATTGACATCGTCAGCAACGATATTCAGGTAGGCTGTGATGTTTAAGCAATGTTCAATTGGTAATAAGTGGCCCGTGTCCTGTTCTTAGGTGACAGGAGTGGCCAGTGTGGTCTTTTGCTGCTCATCTCCTTCAAGGTTGGACATGTTGTGTGTTCAGAGATGATGTTCTACATACCTTGGTTGTTACGAATGGTGAAAATCCCAGTAGATCAGCATTTTTTTGGACCATCCCTTCTGGCATTCTCCATTCTAATGCTCAGTTTGAACTTCAGCACCTTGTCTTCACCACGTCTACATGCCTCACTGCATTGAGCTGGTGCCATGTGATTGACTAGTAAGCAGTTTGTGTTAATATGCAGTTAAATATGTGTACCTGATAAAGTGGCCAGTGTGTGTGTTTGTATATATATATAAATATATATATATATATATATAAATATATAAATATATAAATATATAAATATATAAATTTATTTTTTATGTGTTTTTTTGGGGGGCATTTGGAATTCATAATTTTTGTGATGTCACAAAAAACAATCTATATAAATCCACCAATCAGCCATAACATTTATACACTGTGTGTCTGACCTCTTTCTATCAGAGCAGCATTAACATTCTAGCAGCTCTTTTGTAGGATCAGAAAAGCTCACCATGCATCAGTGAGCCTTTGCTACTCCACTGATTCTCCTTTGTTGTAGCACTACTTAGGGAACATTTTAGGAGATGCTCTGACCCTGTCATCTAGTCATTGCAGTTTGACCCTTGTTCCTTAATTTTCCCCTTTTTTCCTGCTTCCAACACAGCACTTGGGAAGGCGTTCTTTTTCTTTTCTTTTCTTTTAATTTTTAATCGGTATATAAATATTGTTTCTTTAGGGTAAATTTTAGATTTGTATTTAAGAATTATTTCTATGTATGTTTTACACTTTTTTGGTTGCCCCAGGGGGAGGGGCCTGTGTAAAACAGCATTTCAATACACTGTGTACTGCGTATATTGTTGTGTTGACAGCAGACCACACTTGAATCTTGAAAACACATGAGGCATGTGTTCGCCTTCACTCTCCCAGTGCTGGCGGTACTGGGTACTGGGGGAAGTCATAGAATTGTATGGGAATTATTTATAAAAATAGCAATAAATATGATAACCATAGTGTGCATTTACATTTATTATATTATCAGTGTTTTATTTTTCAGATTTACATATTTTCAATGTTATCAGCCTGCAGCGGTTTAAGGGGATGGTACCTTGCTCAAAGGTTCCTCAGTGGTGCCTGGGACCTTCTGATCTCATCTTCTGGTCTCTTTCAAGCCGTATTCAAACCGGCGATCTAAGGATTTCAGCGTTCTACCACTTCAGTCCTCCATTCTACCAACTGAGCTATCAAAGGGCTTTCAAATTGTGTTTCAGTGTATAAAGGACAAAGGATAAAGAAAAGTTTAAATCTAAAAGTATTTTTTAATTCCTACAAAACACACAAATGTCAGGGGAAACAGGGTGTGGGCCCTTTAAGTTCCAGCTCAGGTGGTTTGAGAAGTCTTGATCTGTTTCCACAACACATTCTCTGTCCTTCTCTGTCATAACAAACACCTGTGCTGCCCTCAGGCCACAGGACGTGGGCCTTCTTATGCCAGGACCTCCAAAGAAAGGAATGCAAGCTGACAGTGTTGTGTTCCACCTGGTAACTGTAGAGACCTGAGTCAGCCCCAGCCACAGCACCGTAAAAGGCCCAGGGCCAGGAGTCAGGTTAACACTGTTATTCTGGGTGTACTTTATAAGTGTGTGTTTGCTTAAAAAACACTATGTAACATTACAACAAATTCATATCAGCACAAATAAACTCACTAAAAGTTCTTCTTTACTGCTAAATTAGCAGTATTGGATAGTGGCATCCAACACAGAAAACTATTAATCCAATAATTAATTAACTATTAACTATTAATAATGATTAATTATTGTTTATTCAAATGTATCCTGTTTTCCCAAGCAATTAAAGTAAGTAACTTCCCAGTCATCATGCCTGTTATCATGTCGTCAATGCTGGTCAATTATCTCCTCTAACAATGTTACAATATCAAATTGCCTCATGTTCATCTTCACCCTCCTATTGGTGGTAGTACTGTGTAATATAGTGTGTTAGAGGAACTGGAGATGAGTACAATACACAGGGAGTGGAGTAACTTTACACATAAGTAGAGAAACTTTAATGTAACAGTGAGTCCATAGAACAAAATACCACACTGAACACGGGTCTTCAGGAAACAACATGTAAAACACAAACAAGGAGCACCTGGGGAAAGGAGGGGTGACATAATGAAGTGCAGGTGAAAAGAGGGAGAGCAGGGCAGGGCTAAGACAAAAACAAACCAGACAGAACACATGGCTCAGGGAGAACCTGACATAACCCCCCTAATATGGAGCAACACCAGGGGCAACAGTACAACATACCCAAAAGCACAGAGTGAGGACCAGCCTGAGAGTGAACCAAAACAAAATACTGAGACAAACTAGGACAGAAAACTTGCTGAAGACTGAAGCAAGACATAGAATCCACAGAAACACGCAACTAGAACAGAGAAAAGGACAGAACAGCTAGGACCTGAACTGCAACTTGAAAAAGCCTCAAGCTAGAAACTAAAAATGAGAAACAGTACCTGGGCCTACTGAAATACAAAGCCAGTAGGCTAACACAAAACAGAAATATGGGAAAAAGACTTCAAGACAGGACAAAACCAAAGCAAAACGCAACAAAGACAGGAGAAGGTTTGAAGGTGAAAAGAGGCAAGGCAAGGCGGAAACAAACCAGACAGAACACATGGCTCACAGAAATTCTGGAAAAATCCTGAAAAAATAGTAATAAATATGATACAAATGGTAAATTCAGATTTATATGATCAGTGTTTCATTTTCATAAGTATATGTTTTCTGCATTTATATATTTCTGTTTTTACATACATGTACATATATTGTCATATCTTGAGGCAAGTTTATTTATATAACACATACATATAGTCATTCAATGTGCTTTACAAGGATAGAAAGTACTATTAAGTGCCGTACTATTCAAACAAGCCAATGAGGCCTGTCTGGGTGTGTTCAGGCATGAATTTGTATTGACAGTAATATACACAGAGCTAGGCTACTCACAGGAGATTTCTCATTGGGTGTATCATTGTCCAGCAGAGTATCAACACCTCTCACTGAAATATACTGTCCCCATGACTCAGTCTGTCAGCTAGTTTCATCAGATTGCACTATTCTAATCCAGTTTATTCATCCTCCAAACCTCTTAGCCATTTCGGGTCACGGAGAAGCTTGAGCCAATCCCAGCTGACTATGGGCCAAGGCAAGGTCCAACCAGGGCAGGAGTCCAACTCATTACAGGGCAACACAGAGACAGATTCCCATTTACACACTTACACCTATAGGTAATGTAGAGTGGTCAGTCAACCCAAACCACAAGCCTTTGGACTGTGGGTGGAAACCTGAGAACCCAGAGGAAACCCACACAAACACAGGGAGAGCTACTACACTCCACACAGCAAGACACCTGGTCCTGGGATCGAACCTGGGTTTCTGATGCTGTACGACATGCTATTGTCTATAAACATGGACTGAAATGTGGTGTACTTTTAAAGGGAAGTATATTACCATAGCTAAAAGCAGTCTTGAATTGCCTTCATACCTAAATAACCGTGTGTTGTACAGGATCAGAAAGCACATAAGCAAGTCTAGTAGAATAACCTTTGACCTTTAGATCACAAGGGCAAGGTCCTAACCATTAGGCCTCCACTGCCCATAAACCTGGTCGCTCTAGTGCTAAAACTACTGGCAAACAATGTCGAAGTTTATCTGATCAATGGCATTTGGGTTAAAGGGAATGTTGCATAAATCTGATTCGTCTAAACAACATCAGGCTGTGCAGGTTGACGAAACAGGCCCACGGGCTTAACTAACGGCAGGATAGGTCTAATCTGCCTCAGAAGTAAACAGATATTCAGCCCTGCCTTCAAAACAAATGCAGATTCTGGGAAGTCTGTCCATCTTTGTGTCAAAAAGGATGTTTTTAATCATTTATTTTATTATTTATCATTTGAAAAAATGTAATACATTAGTATACACCAATCAGCCTTAACATTTAGACCAAATATTGCGTAGGTCCTCATGCTGCTGAAACTGCTCTTACTGCTTGCATTATACAGTAGCTGCTTAATTTCTAATTTATCTATATTTGCTATGTATGTGTGAACTTAGTTTAAGTTAAACTTTAGTTCTTACGTTTAAGTTTTAAATCAAGTTTTTGTTTATTTTTAATTATAATGTATAATATTAGAATATTCTTTAATTCTTTAAGGCTCGTTCGCGTGAGGTGTGCTACTACTTTTATGAGGAAAATATGAAATATTTTTAAAGTTATGAGCGATTTTCCATG
>JBBIGC010002849.1:0-13726 GCA_037576955.1 Lepidarchus adonis | reverse complement strand
ATATAGCAATGTTCTGTTCATTGGCTTCCAATTTGATTCATCAACACAGATTATTCACGTCAACAAATTTACATAATCGATTATGCATCATTGCAGCCCTCGTACTATTGCCATGTGTTTAAGACTTACGGTATGTATGTAAATTATGTGATTGGCTGACAGTGCTGTACCTTCCTAATGTTTGTGAGGATAAAAAAGGCGGATATATGTAAATATTTTAGTTCCTATGACATCAGGAATGAGCTTTTTAGCTTATTTACATTTTTGGACTATATGAACTGAGGAATGAGTAAGTATTAAAACATATTGACATATGTCTTATGCATATGTCTTATGCAAAAGTTTGGGCACCCCTAGATAAATAACATATTTTGGTGATCTTGTAATAAAAAGATGTTAACACAGTCTCTCTAAGACATGAGGAAAAAATGCAATATTTTCAGCAAACGTTGATGCTTGTTGCATGGTTGCTTTTTATGCCATAAATTGAACAAAAAAAAACAATTATTATGGCACTGTGCAAATGTTTGGCCACCCTTAGAGTTCCAAAGTCATTCATGGAAGAGTCAGCAGAAGAAAACCTTGCCTGTTTCCCTATCATAAAATCCAATGTCAGTATGCAACAGAACAAATTCAGAAGCCTGATGTGTTTTGGAAACAAGTGCTGTAGACTGATGAAGTTAAAATACAATCTTTGGCCACAATCAGCAAAGGCATGTTTGGAGAAAAAAGGAGCAGCATTTCATGAAAAGAACACCTTGCCAAACATTAAGCATGGAGGTGGATCTATCATGCTTTGAGGTTGTGTTGCAGCCAGTGGCACAGGAAACTGATGGATTCCACTAAATACCAGCAAATTCTGGTACAAACATCACACCATCTGTAAAAAAAAATAATAATAATAATAAGCTGAAGCTAAAAAGAGGATGAGCTTCTACAACAGGACAATGATTCTAAACAAACCTCAAAATCCACCATGGACGACCTCAAGAAACGAAAACTGAAGGTTTTGGAATGGCCATCACAGTCTCCTGATTTAATCATCACTGAGAATTTGTGGGTAGATATTAAAAGAGCTGTGCATGCAAGACGACCAAAGAATATTACAGAACTAGAACCTTTTTGTAGGAAGAATGGGAGAAAATCCCAAGTACAAGAACTGAAAGACTTTTAGCGCTAAAAAATGTTTGCAAAACGTTGCAAGCTGTGAAATCTGCCAGAGGAGATGTTACTGAGTACTGATTATGTAGGGTGCCCAAACCTTTGCACTGTGCCATATTAATGGTTTTATTTTCGCATAAAAAATAACTGTACATCAATGGGCTGAAAATATTGTGTATTTTTTCCATGTCCTAGAGAGATTGTGTTAGCATCTTTTCAATGACCAAAAATTGTTATTTATGAAGGGGTGCCCAAACCTACAACATAAAACATTTTTGATGAAGTGAATAACTCTGGATTTCTAGTATGTAAACTTATGTAGACCTTTTCCATATGTAGAAATTTAGCTTTTTAGTAAACCGTGTGAATGTATATGGTTTTTTTTTTTCTTCAGTATGAATAGGTGTGAGCTCACAGAGGAGGTTTTTAGTTGTCTGGGCAATGTGTTGGTGTCTGAGATGTCAAGACTGAAGGAACTGCATATTGGATTAAACCCAGTAGGGGATGCTGGAGCGAAACACATGTGGAAAGCCCTAAAACACACTAATTGCAGGCTACTGCATCTTGAGTAAGTCTCTCTCCCTCACGCTCACTCTCTCACTTACATTCAAACACACATACACACAGAAGTGAATGTAACTTCCACCAGTCAGCTGTAACGTTAACACCACCACTGACTGGTCAGGTTCCTGGATGAAGTTCTGAGACACTTTGTCAAGGGCCTTATTGGGATGACTAGAGTCTGAGCGTCTCCAAAACATCTGGGCTCTGGTGTGTTCATGGTTTATAGTAGTCAGTACCTACAGTACTGGTGAATCGCCGACAGGCTTGTAGATACATGTGGGGAGTGAGGGCTAGCCCATCTAGTCCGATTGCACAAAATGTTAATACTTGCTCTGATAGAAATGTTTCAGAACTCACAGTGCACCACAGTTAGAGCTGTTTTGGCTGCAACAGGGGGATTTACTCAGTATTCAGCATGTGGTTTCAATGTTATGGCTGATCTGTGTACCTCAGAACCTACAGAACACCACACACTATTTGGTGTTTCTCCATAGTCTTGAAATGGTGAAGTTGACCGATGCCTGTGTGAATGAGATGTGTGAAGCTGTTGCTGCCAGCAGCTCCTTAACAACTCTTATTCTGAAGAACAACACGCTGACTGACAGTTCCATTCCCCACATGGTCAAACTGGTTCAGGATCGTTCAATAATGGAAGAACTCAAGTAAGTTTGAGCACTACAACATAGGGGTGTAAATCTATGACCTCACAATGGTTCTCTTTGGAAAGAATTGAGTGCATCATAAAATATCATATTTCTCCTGATTACATTTGGATACAATTCAGAATGATTCCAATAAAATATACAATTGTGACTTAAAAACTTATTGGCACAAAGCTTATCATTCGATTTTTACATGTAAAAATGTTCTTTTGAGCAAAAGAGTTGTTGCCTAATTGACTGAAAAGTCTATTAATCAGACCATTTTAAATATTCTGTATTTAGTGCAGTTAGTGTATTTACTGATGCATTTCTATTAAGATAGGCCCTTTCAAAGATTTTCCTAGTCTAGTGTTGGTTGTTCATTTTAAGCTAGTCATCATATGTTTATTCTGTATATATATATATACATGTGTATGTTTTATAGGGGGCAGGCCTTATTTTGATGTTCATGCATTTAGAGAAAGACTAAAGCAGAACTGTGGTGTTTTACTTATTTTTTTTTTTTCTTCACAGCTTGCAGTATAATGACTTCAGTGATGAATTTTTTGAGCTGATGGAAAGCTGCCCAAGCATACGATACTAACTGTGGTTCAACCCAAAACATCTGCCAGGTCACATGGTGGGTGCCAGTGATTGGGAAGATCAAAGAGTGTTTGCTTACTGCAGAAAATGTATAACAATGGCTTTATCATCCATGAGACAAATATTAAAATGAAGTCCTCCAGACATTGCTTACACTTACTCTCTAGTTTTACATCATAATTTTCATATCAACCTTACGCATGGATCCTCGTGTTATGTTGCACTCCACATATGGTGATTCATAATTATGTCACTGGTTGCTCATTTTATACTGACGTCAGCTTTTTGTACTGAATTATAGTTTTAGCGAATGTGTTTTCATGTTTTTAGATAGACCGCCCCATTTAAGCAAACCAAACCCAATAGCAGGTTTGTAAAACTCATGTATAGGCCGCGTCTTATTTTTGGGGAAATATGGTACATGAGTTCCGACTTATTACGCTGCTTTGGGAGGAACGGAACATGGCCGTAACTCGAGGACCCCCTGTATTCACTTTAAAGGAAGACTCTTGATCATGTTCATGAACTCCAAAATTTGTGTTTTTTATGTTATTACCTCAATTATCTCAACAAACCATATTTCTTTGTTATTTTTTTGTTTTATACCCATTTTGAGATTTTTGCATCTATTAATGCCAATATAACAAGTCAAGTCAAGTCAAATTTATTTATACAGGGCTTTTTATAACTGACGTTGTCACAAAGCAGCTTTACAGAGTTTATAGAATCCGGGTCCGAGCCCCAATGAGCAAGCTAAACAGTGATGAGTCTTTTCCTATAATGCTTAATCCAGTGTTTATCAAGTAATCTGAGATCACTCCTCAATACTGGATTTAAAATATTCTGCTACTTAGTCAATCATGCCATTTTATCTTGCTTTTTACATGAAATCTCCCTTGAGTATTAAAAGAAAATACTTTTCTTCTGACATGCCTTCTGAATACTTTGCCATACTTCAATGTTTGAGGAGATGCCCACGTACTAGCATCTTCTGCTAATGTCTAGCCATGATCCTTGATGTATAAATGTATGTTGATTAAAATTTAGGTGTTTACTCCTGTGTTTAATGATAGATTGAGCTGCTTAACCACAAATACATTTTTTACCAATCTTCACAAATCGCAAGTAGCTTCTTTGTAAGTTAGGTAAGAGGAGCAACTTCTCTGTTATTAAATCTTCTCTCTCACTCGCTCCCTGTCTCTTTCTCCCTGTCTCTCACTTATACACCTTATACAGACTACTGTTTCTGGTGCTGGCAGATGAAGAAACCTCCCTGTACTCTGACCAGCTCTGACCCACATCTGGCTTTATGAGCATCCCTAACATTATTTACACTATTCTACAAATAGTGATACTCAGTTAAGGCCTGAAAATGAGGTAGATGTACTGTTGAGTACAGTCTGGAATAAGCTTGTCACAGGTGTGATGTAATTGCTTGCTTGCAGTTATTTGAGCTTATTACAGTTATTTCAATAGAGTAATTTTAGAGCTATATTGGGCATTTAAAAATACATTTGTTGAGTGGAATACTAAAAGAAAGCAATTATTTCTGAGTGGTGCTATATTTTTAGAGGTCTCCACTAACATTTGTGTATTTTGCACACACAAACACGCAAATTTGTAGTTCTATACAAGTAAAATCCTGATAACTCGCCCCTATTGGTCTGGGCCCTAAATTTGGCAAGAGGCAGGGTTGGCAAGCTATTGTTACAGGTTAAAAAGTGAAGACCCCTGCACTTTTTCTGCAAATGACTTGACTCACTATGCTGTGCCTGGTCTTGAAACGACACAACCAATTGTCTGAGTACTGAAAATTGGCCTTTTTCACATACAACCTTCACTGATCCTGTTTTATCTTGCAAATGTAAAATCTAGCAGACGAACACATTTCCAGCGCCGCTTCAAGCTTAGCATGCTTCCCCAAATGCAAACATTTTACACTTGAGCCTTTTTAGCCTTTTGGCTGAGAAAAATGTTGCATCTGACATCTTTTTACTCACCAGTTCGTAAATGCAACTTTAGTTTACCAGACATTTTGGGCCTAATTCATAAACTTATGTGCAAACTCAGAATTGAAGCTGTTCATACTAGCAGAGTGTGAACAGGACCAACCAACCGTCAGTCAAACAAGGGGGTTTCCTGTATTGATTGGTCCAGATACTGTCAGACCAAAGCTACATCAGTGATTGGTCCATCATACATTAGTGTCGTCCACCCACCAACAGCAGTTGACCTATAAAATTAGCATTACCGACTGTGTTCTAGGGTACAGCGCTAACACTGACCCAAGTTTTGTGAGCTATAGAGGAATAAATGCATACACCAGACACGTTGCAAGTTGTGGTGAGGATGAGAGGCAAAGTTTGCGGCTTAACGAGGTAAAGAACATGGAAGGAAAAATGTCCTGTATCCTTTCATGACGAGAGCCAAGTTTGGCGAGCTAAAGGGGTTTGACTGATATTTACTATTGTGTAGCATGTGTATACATGTTTATATAATTTAAATTCCTTTTAAATATGTACTGTGATGACATATTCCTGCACCACAATTAGGTATGCTTAATTAACCCAGTTGAAAGATCAGATAAAAACATTTATTTCACAGTATGGTTTAGCATTCAGTGCTGTTTTTCTTATTTAAACAACCCAAGACTTTAAGGCAAAGCATGTGTATTTATATACAACATACATAGACATTGATGTGGTTGTGCAAAGATTAAATGATCATAAAAAGAAAAGCAAGCAATAAAATCATTTTTTAAGAAATAAAAGATTTATAATTAGTTAAATAAAGGCTGTATTTGCATAAAACAATAGGAGCAATGTTTATTCTTAAACAACCTAAACATGAAATGATTGAATAAAAAAAAAATACTGCTAACGTGTAATGGCTTAAATGTATTTGTGCATGAGATATTGTTTTTTAAATGCTTTTTCTGATTGTATGTCATTTTATTCACAAACTGAAACATTTTTCAACAAGAAATGATAGTTGTATTCCAAAGCCTTAATTAATGCAGTAACATCATATTACTTTACGAAGCCCCTGATTACAGTATGAACACAGATTTCAGGATTAAAACAACTGTAGTATGAGATTTAATATAAATATCCAGATTCAATCCAAAGATTTACTCAGAGCTCAGTTTTCTCAGTTTTTCCCACTTTGGTTTTGGACAAGGTTTGGAAATACTTAGGTGGAGCATCAGGTTAACAATGATAATATTTAAGAAACCTCATTTTGTGATTTTACAAACTTAGGCAACTTCTGTAATCTTCAGTACAATAATGTGCCATCTCTGTTGCCATCTCTGAGTTAATCCTTATATAAATCAACAACAGTCTCTTATCATTTGCAGTAAGGCTACAGCTAATGCAGGTCCTTTATTGAATTACAAAACAAAACAATTCTGACCTAATTGCAATAATACGATTTGTCTGAAATATGTAACCTGAGCTCATTTATTTGTCCTGGCTGGATAATGATATTTTCCAATTTAATCCTACACCAACTGGATAACCGTGTGGGCACTGTGTAATGCCATACAGGACTGTTTAAAATATAATGTATAAAAGTACGCATTATAAAACTGGGGCTCAAACAAGGCCAGTGTCACATTACTTTAATTTTTCAGCATTATTAAATTAACAAAACCCTTTAGATTATTTTGATATAAAATGCTGTCGTAGAAAAATGGCCAGAATGAGTCAGAATTTTGCACAGTGGTAATAAGAACAGAACAATTTCAAGCCTCTAATTGTTTATGCAAAATGGTTAGGAATACATTTCCTGGTGTCTTAGATGGGGTTTTATGTTCATTCTGATTTAAGATTCTGGCCTATTGTATCATCAATTAATGTCAGTACGGTATGGGCAGGTATAAAATGGTGCCCAAGCTACTACCTCTGGTTTCTATCTGCATCACTTTAAACAAATCTGAGTGAGTATGGTATGGGGGGGGGATTCTACACATAAAGGACATCTGCAAATATACTCTTAACGTGCTGTAGCTAACAGTAAAATTTGAAATATTGGGACAGCTGAAGGCACAGTACATTGGTATACTATGTGACATCTAAGTGAAAAGAAAAAAACAAAAAAACACAAAAGTGGGACGACATGGTGGTTCAGGGCCGTAGGTGACTGGTCACACTGCCTGTGGCCTGTTAGTCCTTCATTTTCATAGATGTGCTGGATGATTTTGTAAGGAGCTGATGAAGTCTGTGACAGGACGACCCTCAAAGCAGATATCGTACACAGAGGTAAACAGAGGGAATCTGGACAAAGAGGACAGAGAGGGAAAGTTACAAAACAAGACTTACACAACCTGTTACACAACTCAGCTCAGTGTGGTGTACACGTGATTTGTGAAAAAACGTAAAGAAACAACATTCTTCACTTATAATTAAATGTAACAATGGTCATTTTGGATCATCTCAATATGTCCATTGATCACATCATGTTCACACAATGTGCTGAAGTCAAAATGGAAACTATTGAGTTGATTGAGTTATAAAGTATGGAAATGAGTCTCACTTGTTCAGCATGTTTTTGTGTTTGAGGATAACATGGACCTCAGCTGCTGTTGCTGGACCCTGCAGCTTCTGGCCATTCAACATCTCCTTCTCCAATTCCTCCAGTGACTGACACACAAACACAAAAAATAATGTATTATGGATTATTTACATATACATATACAGTGGGGCAAAAAAAAGAATTTGGCAGCCACCGCTTCTGCAAGTTGTCCCATTTAAAAAGATGAGAGAGTCTGTAATGTTCATCATAGGTTCACTTCAACTCTGAGAGACTGAATGTAAAAAAAAATTCCAGGAAATCACATTGAATTATTTTTAAAGAATTTATTTCTATAATGGTGCAGAAAAGTATTTTGTCAATAACAAAAGTTCACCTCAATACTTTGAGTCTTGATACTTTTCTACTGTGCATCTGCTGACATGATACAAACTACATCTTATTGTACTTGTACAATAAAAATAAAGCATCTTTATCAGCTCCACCTACTGCAAACCCTAACCACAGTGACCAGGACAGTAAAAATACCATTACAACATTTTATTTCCTGTTAATATTGGGAACGTTTTTCACACAATTTAATAACGTTGATGTGAAAATGCTTGTTGACACAGTTTAGTAAGACCAAATTTTACAACACTCACTGAAACTATTCAAGTTCCACCTACAAATGTGTTCTTCTGTAAACAAGAAAGCTGTCGAAACAGTTTCCAGTAAAAAATGTTACGCTGAGCTGTATTGTGATGCATGGTAGATCATTTAAATTAGGCAAGTTGAGGTTTGGCTAATGTTATCAAAAGCAAATAAGTAAACAATCTATTTTTTAAAGAGCCAGCTGAAGAAAAAAAATATTTGAGGTTGTATTTTTAAAATGTATCTTTCACATTCTTAACAATACAGTCCATACCTTGAAACAGCAAAATAGCCCGTTTTAATTTAAATTAGTCAAACACATTTACATACATGCATCTATTATACCAGTGCAGTTTGTCTCCACCCAGTCAGAACTCATATAGAGAGTTTCAGTCTGGAACTTGTGTTTTTCAAATTTCCCACTTATGGGACTAATAAAGGTTAATCTTATCCCATTAGAACAAGGTTCATTTAAAAGCACAGTAATAAAAAATAAAAATGTAAATGAATAATGGTAGCTACAAAAAAAATGGATCGGTGAGCAGAATTTACAAAGGTGAAGGCCCTCACATCACTTTAGCTTACCCTTCCAGTCCTGGCGAAGGCCTCGGCTACGCGGCGGTTGCGTCCTCCATAGCAGGTGGTGATGAGGTCGGCGACACCACAGCTCTCCAGGAAGGTCACTGCAGAAACAGGACCAGCAGAGCAGAAGAAGCGCGCAAAGTCAATCATCTCCATCAAGCCCAGTCTGATCACTGCTGCTTTTGTGTTGTCACCAAAGTCCAGGCCATCACAGAACCCGGCACCCACTGCCACGATATTCTGCACACACACACGCATGCACGCACGCACGCACGCACACACACACACACACACACACAGCGTGTGGATAAATAAGATTATTCTAAAGTAAACCACCTTTTGCAAAGTGAAACCTGCAGAATATTAACTAGAGTTTAATCTACTATGTTCAGACAGGGCTAGAATAAAATACTAAAAGACAATCCATTTCAGTAATAAGCATTTATTAAGTGTCTTTGTCCACAGTGTTCCAGATCAAAAACATATGCAAACAGATCATTAATAAACAGTCAAGTAAAAAGCAATTAAGTCGACCGTAAAATCAAATTTCATCATGATTTGACTAAATTCTGACGTTTGGATACAATGCAGAATTGCCCTAAATACATGAAAGTGTTTGAAGAAACTATTTATCTAGTTGTGGACTATAGAAATAGAGTGAATAGAGTGAACTATAGAGTGATTTTGGCCCAAAACTGAGCACATACTGCACATGCTTATAATGGATTAAAAATGCCCATAATCAATGCAATACAATCACTACCTTCATTGTATTTTATGCCCCTAATTACACCATTAGGCCTAATCAAAACGTTTTCATGAAGGCTTCAGATTTAGCATCGCATTGCCCTCTGCTGGACAGCTCACAGAAATGCATAAATCCAGACAACATTGCATTTTATACAGCAAAATGCTGCTGCAATTTGTAAAGAGTATGTTATATGCTGCAGCTGGTTTCACCATACAGCTTACAAATTTAATGCATAATGTGTCATGCAATCATGCCCAGAGAATGTCAACCTGAAAGGACAGAAAGAGGTGGAAATGGAATAAAAAGACAGACAGCTAACCTTCAGGGCCCCACAAATCTCGACCACATCTGCTTCCTCAACCACAGTGACACGGAAGTGATCCGTCTGCATGAGCTCCTTTAGCAATGCTCCATGGGCCTTATCTTTACAGCCTAACACACACATACACCACAGAAAGGGTTATACACTGTGTGTGTGTGTGTGTGTATATACATATGTATATATACTATATACAAACTGCACTAATAAGAATAATGGTGTAACTAAGGTGTAAAAACCTTACATTAACAACAAACAAAGAATACATCAATTTTGAAAGCATGCCGAAATACTAAAAATTAAAATATACATATATATATATATATAACATTTTTGGTCAAATGCACATTTTTTGGTGCTCCCAGTCAAATTACACTGTTGAATCTCAAATTGCTCCCAACTGTATAATGCTTTACAAAGATGATGAAATAATTATTTATATAATCAAATCGTGCATCAAATGAGGAGAGGAGAGGGGCATTTGGTATTAGCCACAGTCTGCACATTTTCTATTGTATATTTAATGCAGTATTTGACTGAAAGGATACTTTTTTGACCTACAGTCTTGTGCAAAAGATTGGGCACACTTTGATAGAATAGAAAATTTGATTGTAATAGAAAAGATGCTAACGCAGTCTCTCTCTAGGAAATGGAAAAAATACACAATGTTTTCTAGAAATATTGATGCATAGTTACTTTTTATTCCATAAATTTAACAAAAATAAAACCGTCAATATTGCACTGTGCAAAAGTTTGGGCACCCTAAGATCCAAAATCTCAGATTCTTTTTACAAGTTTTTAAACTTTAATCAGTTCATTAGATCTGATGCCTGGAAACAGCAGTCATTAGTAAATGTCAGCTGGTGCCAATTTCAAAGCTTTAGAAATACTCTGACTCTTTAAACCTTGTGCACACACTTGTGGACACTCAACAACCATGGGTTCCTCTAAGCAGCTGTGTAAGACTGTGAAAATAAAAGTTAATGATGCCCACAATACAGGAGAAGGCTAAAGGAAGATAGCAAAGCATTGTCAGCTTGCAGTTTCCACAGTGAGAAAAAAGTCATTAAGAGAAGGCAGTCTGAAGGAACTGTGGAGGTGAAGATGAGATCTGGAAGAGAGAACTGCTTGTATGCTGGTCAGAAAAACTCCATTCCACAAGAACTTCATGGAAGAGTCAGCAAAAGAAAACCTTATGTTGGACTGATGAAGTTAAAATAGAATATTTGGCCACTATCAACAAAGGTGGTGTTTGGAGAAGAAAAATGAGCACCATTTCATGAAAAGAACACTTTGCCAACCATTAAACATTGTGTTGCAGCCAGTGGCACAGGAAACATTGCACGGGTGGAGGGAAGAGTGGATTCCACTAAATACCAGCAAATTCTGGAAGCAAACATCACACCACCTGTAAAAAAAAGCTGAAGCTGAAAAGAAGATGAACTTCTACAACAGGACAATGATCCTAAACAAACCTCGAAATCCACCATGGACGACCTCAGGAGACACAAGCTGAAGGTTTTGGAATGGTCATCACAGTCCCCTGATTTAATCATCATTGAATATTTGTGGGTAGATTTTAAAAGAGCTGTGTATGCAAGATGACCAAAGAATATTACAGAACTAAACGCCTTTTGCAGGAAGAATGGGAGAAAATCCCAAGTACAAGAATTGAAAGACTTTTAGCTCTAAAAGTGTTTGTAAGCTGTGATATCTGCCAGAGGAGGTGTTACTAAGTACTAATTATGTAAGGTGCTCAAACTTTTGCACAGTGCCATAATAATATTTTTTCTTCCATTTATGGCATAAAAATTAACTACGCATCAATGTTGTTGAAAATGTTGTGTATTTTTTCTATATCCTAGAGAGACTGTGTTAAGATCTTTTAAATTACAAAAATCACCAAAATATGTTATGTAAGAGGAGCCCAAACGTTTGCATAAGACTGGAATTGAACTGCTGGCTGTGCTAATGCTGAACTTACCAATGGTGGTCTCACAAAACTTTTCATCAGCCACCTCATTTGCAATGTTAGCACCCATTAGCACACTTATGCTAATGCCGAGTTTCTCCCTAATCACCTCTGATATTAGCTTCAGGCCATCAGGACCCTCGTCCACCCCCTACACACACAAACACAAGAACACAAGCAAAAACAGACAGAATGCACCATCATCTTTCTGTATAAACATGTCACAGACATCATGTGATGTTATTTCTCTTTTTTAAATGCAGACTGCTGATTGTGTGGAAATAAACATGCTGTAACAATCTTTGACACCCACACATTTACATACACATGACAAAAATTCTCTGGTTTGACTAAACTATGCTCATCAAAGAAAAATAATGAGACATTTATATCAGAAGTCTACCAGACACTTTCACAAAATGTGAATAGAACAAAATAATAATAGGGTACAACCCTATAAAACAACACAGATAATAATGTGGAAGAGTGCTAATGTGGAAAAGAAGAGAATCCTGCAAAGATAGAAGATTTGTAAATGTGTGATCTCATAACTGAGCTGACAGAACAAACACTATAAGTTTTTAACTGCTCCATGTTTCCCTAAAACATCAAAACTACTTCTTTATAAATGCATGTTGGACCTATTATTATGAAATGCAGGTACTTAAATATATCAAATATATATGTAGCATTCAGTGCGCTGCACAATAATACACTGCCTTGGTAAAAACGAGTAAAAATGTCTTTGTGATAAATCAACTCAAGCTCACATCAACCCAATACTTTTAGAACTAAATCTGTGTCACAAATGTATTACATATGTGTACGTATCTGTGCATGATAATAATAATAAATCCCATTGACCATGAAACAAATCATGCACAGTTTTTGTTGTTGTTCAAGTTCCAGACTCACAGGTGAACTGGTTTTGCCTTTCTTGTGGACTAAAGGCTCTCTTTCTGTTATCTTGGCTCTAGCTGAACTACAGTCATGCGAAAAAACTATGACTTTATTAAGAAATTTTCATGTATCAACGTCTAACCTTGTTTGTATTGATCTCTGGAACAGAAAGTGATTTAATTGCAGGTAATTCATTCACTAAACTAAAGATTAAATACAAAGGCTTGCTCCTTGCACACCTGCCATGCAAGTTGAAGTTGTGCAGTCTCTTTCTGATTGCAAATACTTTTGAGATCCTTACCAGACTTACAGTATGAGCTGCTACAATATTCTTTCTGAAGGCCTCATATTGCTCTTTTGATCTCATCATGGTGTTCACTCACAACAATCAAGAACACACCAAACTAAATGTCTGAGGATTAATTACCACCTTCAAAATGCACCTGATGTGCTACACCTGTGTGTGATTTGAGACATTTTAAATGAAAACTAAGGTGGGCGTGTCCTAATTTATTCCTCACCATTTCTGTAGAATTTAAAATTTTACAACAAATGTACCATATTTAATGTTACAACAACACGCAGGCTTCAATAGGGTATACATTTTTTTTCACATGATTGAAAGTGTGCCATCGCCTGGCTGAAAGTGAATGTAGGCATTTAGGCAAGGACAAAAGCACGCTGTGCAGAATTTATAATGACAAAATGTGGGTATCATTCCAAAATATAATGCAGCACAAGATTCATTTTATCTCGTAATCATAGGAAGACAAAATTGGATCTGTGTATGTGTGTGTGTGTGTGTGTGTGTGTGTGTCTTTGAGACCTTGATAAGTGACATTCCCAGAGCGTCTTGTTTAATCTTTCCCTGCATGGTTTCGCACACTCTGCTGATAAATTGATGGGGGATCACAAAGAGCAAAATATCAGCACCACTAACAGCCTGAGCAAGATCCGCCACTGCTACCTGAGGGTGTGAGAGACAGACAAACAGACAGAGGGAGAGAGAGAGAGAGAGAGAGAGAGAGAGAGAGAGAGAGAGAGAGAGAGAGAGAGAGAGAGAGAGA
>JBBIGC010002832.1:0-13727 GCA_037576955.1 Lepidarchus adonis | reverse complement strand
TTCCATATATATCAGCTTTCATTCCATATATATCAAGTTTCATTCCATATATATCAGCTTTCATTCCATATATATCAAGTTTCATTCCATATATATCAGCTTTCATTAAATATTTCCTGTTTGGCTTTCCATAATATATATATATATATAAATTAAAAATAGGAAATGATTTGATAAAAGTTATGTACAGCTTCAAAGTGTTCTTTTATCTCTCTTTCTATAGTTTTGATAGAAGAGGACCTGAAAGACTTGATCATCTTTGAGGGTGATACTGCTACTTTATCGTGTGTTACTTCTGATAAATGCACACCAGTTACATGGAAACGAAACAATGTTACTCTGTTGGCGGGTGAAAAGTATCAACTTCATAAAGAGGGGAAATGTAACCGGCTTCTAATACAACGAGTAGGAAAGGAAGATGCTGGAATTTATGTTTGTGATACAGGCGACATGCAAAGTACTGCTGCCCTCATCACTAAAGGTACATGCAATAGATATTTTAATATATAATGGTATATTTTAACAGTGAGAAAATATTAAAAATGAAATACAGAAAATCACATTACATGAAATATATTTATTTAGTTGCATTTCATTAAGTGAAATAAGTATTTGATCCTCTACCAACCATTAAGAGTTCTGGCTCCCATTGATCAGTTAGATACTTCCAATTTTAACTCATCACCTATATTAAAGACAATTGCCTCAACTAGTCACCTGTATAAAAGACACCTGTCCACTGACTCAATCAATCAATCAGACTCTGAACTCTCCACCATGGGCAAGACCAAAGAGGATGTCGTGTGCAAGATTTTATCCCTTCACAAGGCTGGAATGGACTAAATAACCATAATGAAGAATTTGGGTGAGAAGGAGACAATTGTTGGTGCAATTTCTTTAAAAATGGAAGAAACACAAAATGACCATTAATCAACCTTGTTCTGGGGCTCCATGGCAGATCTCACCTTGTGGAGTGAGGATGATCATGAGAAAGGTGAGAGATCAGCCTAGAACTACATTGGAGGAGCTTGTGAATGATCTCAAGGCAGCTGGGACAACACTCACCAAGAAAACCATTAGTAACACAGTATGCCGCAATGAATGCTGCAGTGCCTGCAAAGTCCCCCTGCTCCAGAAGGCACATGTGAAGGCCCATCTGAAGTTTTCCCATGTATGATTCAGAGAGTGTGGGAGAAGATTCTGTGGTCAGATGAGACCAAAATCAAGCTTTTTGGCCTCAGCTCAACTTGTCATGACCCCACATACACCATTGCCCCAAGCATGGAGGTGGAAACATGCTTTGGGGTTGTTTCTCTGCTAAGGCCATGTACCATACAATCTTGAGTGACAAGCTCCTTCCCTTTGCTAGGACACTGAAAATGGTTGGTGGATGGGCATGACAATGACCCAAAGCATACAACCATGGTCACAAAAGAGTGACTCAAGAAGAAACACTTTAAGGCTGTGTGTTGAGTTATTTTAAGGGGACAGCAAATTTACAGTTATACAAACTGTACACTGACTACTTTACACTGTATGAAAGTATCATATCTTCAGCGTTGTCCCATGAAAAGATATAATAAAATAATAACTTCAACCCATACCACCTACAAAAAATAATTTAGAAATGTTTGAGGAACATACCAAAGAATGTAAAATGTGTTGGCATGGCCTCCGAATGGCTTGGGATTAAGCATTTGTAGTATTTTCTGGACAAAATAGTCAGATCCACAGAGAAGCAATCTAACAACTTACAGGACAAGAATTTGCTGCGAATGTCTTGGTGCCAGAAACCACATCACTATTTCTATGGTCTTTTGGATTCAAACCTTCTATCATAGGTGTTTTTTTATTTTGTGGCTGATAACATGGACATCCCTGGAAGAAATGTTGCCTTGATGGCAGCATACTGTAGGTTACTGTAAAATCCTAATATATGCCTCATTTTTAACTGAAGAATCTGGATGTTCATCTTCATCTTTGACGTGGAGAGTCTGATGCATGTTTTTTTCCAAAAGCAAGCTGAAATTTGGACTCATCTGACCACAGCACATGATTCAATCAGTCTTTCAGTTCATTGAGAAACCTTCCTTTCGATCTGACTAACAAATCTCTCCTGAGTTTTGACCCAAAGGTATGAGCCTTTGCTGGATGCTGCTTTTATACCCATGATTCCTAACCTGCTACCAATAAACCGGCTTAATGTGGAGCTTAATTCTGTCTCAATTTTTGTTGTTGTTTTGTTGTTGTAGAGTGTGTTGTAGTCATCACATTTTTGTATATTTACAAAATTTAAATTTGAATGAAACTTCTGAAAATATTTGTTTTTGTATTTTGTCAGTTAAATTAAGGTTCACGCAAATGAACATTTTTATTTTTACTGCATTTTGAAAAACACTTCAGAAAAAGGGGTTTGTATAACTCACAAAACCTATTAATCAGAATTAATTTAGTAACATGCCCACATATGGGTCAACAAAGTGAAGATGCAGCATTAAGTTAAAGAGTAAATGGTCACTACAATAATAAACTCCACCTTGAAGAAAGCAGACAAAGCTTTACAACATAAAAATTTCAGTTCTTTTACTTTCAAGATAGTCTTTCAACAGTTGCAATTAAGCATGCCTGCTTCATGTGTTGATGTGGATAGGTAAGGGGATGATTCGCATTTAGCACTGTATCTAAATTGAAAAATCTTAATTTTGCATGCATTGTTGTTGTTGAGAGTACCTACATTCTGTGTCCTAGAACGTCCATTATTCTTTTGTGAGGAACTCCAAAATCAGCAGGCTGAGGAGGGTGAAACGGCCTTCTTGTGCTGTCAGCTTTCGAAACCTGGAGCTGCTGTGCAATGGAAGAAAGGAGCTCTAGTTCTCAGACCAGGAAGCAAGTACAGCATGAAGCAGGATGGCTGTGAATTACAACTTCATATCCGTGACCTGACAGCTCAAGACAGTGGTGCCTATAGATGCTGTGCAGACAGTATTGAGACTAGAGCCAGTCTTAGTGTGAAAGGTATGTGTGAAATCTCTAAGAGGGTTGCTACCACCCATTAACAAAACAACATCCCAACATTCGGAATGCTGTTCTGCTTGTAACAGATTATCTTTTAACTGCAAAACAACCACTCTTTCTAGAACAACCACTCTTCTTCCATGAGGAACTCAAAAGTGTGGAAGTGGAAGAGGGTGAAACTGCTTTCCTATGCTGTGAGCTGTCTAAACCCGGGGTTACAGTGCAGTGGAAGAAAGGAGCAGTGCCACTGAGACCTGGAGCCAAATATGAGATGAAGCATGATGGTTGTGAATTAGAGCTTCAGATACATGACTTGAAATGTCAAGACAGTGGAATCTATAAATGCTGTGCTGGTAGCTTAGAGACAAAGGCCAAAATTGTGGTGAAAGGTAAACTGTGGATTTTATTTGCTTCAATTTTTTATTAGTTGTTAAACATTTTTTTTACAATGTTTAAATCAGAAGAGTTGACAGTGATTTAATGACTTTTCAGAGCAACCGCTGTTCTTCCGTGAGAATCTCCAAAACCAGCAAGCTGAGGAGGGTGAAACTGCCTTTTTGTGCTGTGAACTCTCTAAACCTGGAGTTACAGTGAAGTGGAAAAAAGGGGCAGTTTTGCTGACACCTGGAGACAAGTATGAAATGAAACAAGATGGTTGTAAACTGCAACTTGAGATCCACGATCTGAAGGGAAAGGACAGTGGGACTTATAAATGCTGTGTGGGTGGCTTAATGACTACAGCAGTCATTACAGTAAAAGGTATGGTGAATCTCTGGGACAGAATCAAAAATGTATTCATTGGTGACATTATTGGCAAACGCAAATACTACACAGGTTATGATGATCTGAGGTAGTTTTAAATGGCAACATTCTCTGATTTACGATTTCAGAACAACCACTTTTCTTCTGTGGGGAACTTCAAAGTCTAGAGGCACTGGAGGGGGAGAGTGCCCTGCTGTGCTGTGAACTATCGAAACCTGCAGATACAGTGCAGTGGAAAAAAGGCACAGTGCTCTTGCAACCTGGAAGCAAATATGAAATTAAACAGAATATCTGTCATTTACAGCTTAAAATACTAGATTTGACATATCAAGACAGCGGTTCCTATAAATGCTGTGCAAATGGAATTATGACTACAGCATACCTTGAAGTGAAAGGTATGTACAACAGCTATCAGAACAGGAGATTGATTTATGATTTCATTTTAGGTAACTGTAAACACCAACACCTTCAACCAACAAGTTTTAACTTACACTGCAAAAAATATTTTGTATTGTTTTGAATTTTGTAGGGATGTTCTATTGTGGGAATGTCAGGCTGATGCCAATATCCAGCATCTTTTATGTACTACATATCTACTAATGAAAATACTGATGCTAAATATTCTTTTAAAATCTACATAGATTAGTGACATGTAACACATTTTGTCTATTTAAATCTTCTGCTCTTTCAAATGTTAATATTATTTTTTCCAACAAATATCTCCTGATGCTGATATGATTATGATAGCATCATCCAGTTTTAATATTTCAGGAACACCGGTGCTTATGTCATACTCAATATACAGAAATTTGTGGTTGTGTCGCGGCCCCCCACCCCTACCTCCTTTAAAAAACATTCACAGTGTAAAATTGAAAGTGAATGTGGAAGTAGATAGCATAAAATGCTCAGAAAATGGCATAACAGATCCTCAGATGGACAGACAGAAGAATGGCCCCATGGCTTAACAAACATTGGTGCTTATTTAAACGAGTTTCTCGTTACGCAATTGGGAACCCCTGTAATTAATTAGCAAAATGGTGCTAAAAAAATTAGTGATGAAATGTTGTGGGACTTGTAGACTGAATGCTAATATTTCTATGTACATATATGCTGATTTTAAATATTTTTTTTCCAGCAAATATATACTGATATCTAATATCATCTCTAATCCATAGCATTTAGATTACAGTATTGTGCATTTGGGTTGTACACTGGGATCTACTGCTAGCATAATTATTTGGACCTTGACTAGACTTAAGCTAAATTAATAAAAGCAGCTCTAGCTTTTTGGTACCATGTATTTTGAATGATGTACAAATGGAATAAAGGATTTTTTTTAACTTTGTGTAGAACATGGAAGAACTTTGTTCTTCCATGTGGAACTTCAAAGTGTGGAAGCAGTGGAAGGAGAAACAGCACTGCTATGGTGTAGGCTCTCTAAGTCTGGAGTTGCAGTACAGTGGAAAATGGGAGCTGTACTACTGAAAACTGGGAGTAAATATGAGATGAACCAGAATGGCTGTGAAATACAGCTTAAAATTCATAATTTAAACAATCAAGACAGTGGTTTGTACAAGTGTTGTGCTGGTAATCTTGAAACCACTGCATTCATCATAGTGAAAGGTGTGTGCAATTAAGCTGACACAACATTGACGGTTATGTGTTTTAAATATTATGGACATGGAACACAACAGTATTCTATACTGGATTCCCTGTAAAACAACCCCCTCCATCAACTCCAGAGTCTGGGGTTGACTGAGGGTGATACTGCCTTATTGTGGTGTGAACTTTCTATACCTATACCTATACCTAACAAACTAAGAATTATACAACATTAAAATATCAAAATGTGTCTATCTTTTATGTGCAGAGCAATCTCTGTTCTTCTGCAAGGAGCTCAGAAATCAAGAAGTAATGCACGGTGAAACTGCCTTGTTATGCTGTGAGATTTCTAAACCTGCTGGTCCAGTGAAGTGGCAGAAAGGAACATTGCTTTTGGAGGCTGGAGACAAATATGAAATGAAACATGATGGCTGTGAGCTGCAGCTAAAGATCTATGACCTCAAAAGTCAAGACAGTGGTTCTTACAAATGCTGTGCTGGTAATGCCCTCACTACAGCATCTGTTGTAGTCAAAGGTATGTGTGTTGACCAGAATGAGGCATAAGGACTGAACAACCCAAGGCTTTATCTATTCGACCTTTTAACATTAGTTATTCATCTTAATCTTCAATTGGTAACTATTATTTATTCTATAATGCTATGAAATTATTTTATTTACTCTTATTTTATTAACTGTTATGATAGAGTTAAAAACAGAACATTCTTTATTCTCTCCAGAACCACCTTTGTTTTTCTGCAAGGAGCTTGAAAGTCAAGAGGGAATGGAAGGTGAGACTATCTTGCTGTACTGTCAGCTTTCTAAACCAGCAGTTGCAATACAGTGGAAGAAGGGAGCGGTGCTGCTAAAGCATGGAAATAAGTATGAGATGAAGCAGAATGACTGTGAGCTACTACTTAAAATTCATAACTTGAAGAGCCAGGATAGTGGTGACTACAAATGCTGTGCTGGGAACATTGAAACTACAACTTCTGTTGTTGTGAAAGGTATATTTATTTTCTATACTTTCTTTAATGTTTTGAATAGTCTTACTTTATTGTTTTTAATTGTACTCTTCTTATCAATGACTTATAGAATTTCCGATCAATCCTGAAACCACCCCAAAGGCACCACCACGCTTAAAGGGTAAGACTTTCCAAGAACTCCCTGGTCTTGAGAGTAAAAGCAATACTCTTGAAAGAAATGGGCCAGTTGTGAGGCAGAAATCCATGAATGCTGTTTTAGGTCAAATGGAAGCCCAACTGGACCATGGTGTGAAGAGGACAGAGGAGCCAAACATCCAGAAGAAAACATTAGTGATGCAAAAGATGAAGGAGAATGAAAGTCCCAAGATGACAATAGAAGCCAAGACGTCCACCTACGTAGAGACAGTCTCTGAGAGTTCTTCTTCTGTAGACCATGCTCTTTCAGAGCAGAGTGACAGGGAACAGGAAAAGATAATACAGCAAGTACAGAGGAAAGACCCATGCAGAGATACACTAGAAGAAAATCAAGAGATGCAAGGTAAAAGTACACCTCTGGTACCACCTCGCTGCAAGGGAAGGTATACCCAACCAAGTGTTGAATTCCAAGGCCAACACAGTATTATGGAGCCAAAGAAACTTGTGGTAATGGAGTCGTCTCTGAAAACTACTTTTAATGAAACATTAGATGGTGAACAAATAGATTTCAGAGAGAAGAAAAGAGAAGAAAAAGATAATTCTGTGGAAGCATTAATAAGGCAAAAAGATGTGAAACCAGTTATCCCTAAATATCCAGAACTTGAAACAGTTTTAACTTCCAGTGAACCTGAAGAGAAACTACCAAAGCATGTTGAAGAGAAAGCAACAAATATTACAGATCAAGAAAGCAAAAAACAGTATGTTATTTCAGAAACAGTATGCAAAAAGACAAATATGCCCACAAAACCACTTGTTCAAAGGAATTTCAAAGATAAGTTACAAGGAGAACAGCTGGATCTCAGTGAGAGCGTAAGAGATGAGGAAAATATTGCAAAGAAAACATTACTTAGGCAGAAGGAAAATGACAAAGAGCCAGTTGTCTATAATGAAAAGCAACCAGAATCTAAAAAGAAACTGCCAAAGCCTGTTGTTGAGAGAGCAAGTGTGAATATTGTAGACCAGAGAAACAAAAAGCAGCATGAAAATGTAGAGAAAGTATCAAACATATCAGTTCAACAAGCCTTTCAGCAGAAGGCAGAGCAGGCTGAGCAGAACATACCACAGGTCAGACTTATTGATCACACTGAGCGTCAAGGTATTAAAATAGAAACGTCTGCAAAGCCATTAATAACTCAGTCCATTGAGAGGTTAGCAGAGGAAGCCAAAACTGAGGGTGTGATTACGAGTATTGAAGACCATACAACTAGAAAACCAGTCAATGAAGCACATGACTTTATCGAAGCATCCAAGCACACATCTCCTCCTGTTACCCTGATAGAACAACATGCTCAGGATACTTCCATTATAGACATAAGTGTTGAGGATGAGCCAGAGATGTTGGAGGCCGCCATTAAGATCCAGGCTGCTTTCAAGGGTTATAAAGCTCGAAAGGACATGCGGCCTCACTTCAAAAAGGTCTTCAAGAACCAAAATGTGGAGCTTGGTGACACAGTTTCTCTGGAGTGTATTGTAGAGGGTGAGGTCAGCGTCGTACGCTGGCTGAAGGATGGTGCAGACGTGAAGACAGGGAATAGGACAAAGATCTGCCATAGTAAGGATGGTAGGTGCATGCTACTCATTACTAATGCAGGTCCCAATGATGCAGGGGTCTATACCTGTGAAGCTGTCAACAAGTTTGGGACAATTAGTTACAATGGAAATGTGACTGTGGGTCATCCCAAGAAGCCTATAAATCAAACTCAGCAGAAATCAAGATCAGAACATGAAGTGGAGACCTCTAAAACTGAGGAGGAGACATTGCGTCATGCCTATGACCTGCCTGTCAATGAGGACAACACCAAGATTCAAGAGAAAAGGAAAAGTCTTATGTCCATCAGTTCTGGTATGTTGACATGAACAACAATTTACCTAATACCACACAAATATTATAAACTGTTTGATCACCACAGTAGTTGTAATCCCATTTATTTTCATTGTGTTAATTTTTGTAGTGTCCTGTCCGTCAGATTATGACACTGCCCCTGATGCAGAGACAGGATATCTCTCCAGGTAACAGAAACACTGGATTTTCAGTGCCCAATGACTTCCATACTCAGTCTTGCATTTTACTAAATAGAGTAAGTAAATCTATCCCTAATAACTTCCACCTTAAACCTAAGCATAATCCTGAATCTGACTCTTACCCAAATAAAAAGAAACACCTGAGTCTGTTCATTTATATGGATTTATCAAATTAAAGTGTCTATACTGACTAATCTGATTGATTAGAGCTGATTTTACAGCTTTAACATAGCTGTTTTAAATAGGGTAAAAGTACAGATGCTCTGATTCCAAATTTATTGTGTATTTTCACAGGGGAAATGAAGTGGAAAAGCCAAAAGCTAAAAGCCAGTTTTCCCACAGTTCAGAAGAGGAAAGAACTATGAGTCCTGAGCCACAAAAAGCCACTATACAGTTGAAAGTTAAAGGTCAGCAGCGTTGACTGCTGGTTGTTCAAGCGGAACCTTCCATAATGTCATAATGTCACAAAAATGTATAAAATATTATTATTATGATTAATTTTGAAAAATCTCTAGCAGCTTTACAAATATTATTTCAATTGTAATTGCAAATATGATATGAAAAATATGAAAATTTCTATTGTAAGCACCCTCTAATGTCTATGAATAGCACACACTAGCATGTAGAGTTAAAATCATGTTTTGGCCACCTTTAAAATCTATATCAGATGTCAATGTTTTATTTTCCTCAATTGGCTGTTGATATTTTTTTCACAGGCAGTGAGTCAGTAAGCAGAACACCTTCTCCCAGGTACCCACATACCCACAAGACCCCAGCCAACATAGAGTCCCTCTCAGAATCAGACGAAGATGAAGACAGATCAGAGGTAGTAGTGCATCAAATATTCGCTATGAGATGTTTCTTAATGAATTTCATATTGTTTTGATATGTGATTTTTATTCCTTAGATGTTTGATATTTATGTGGCCAAAGCAGACTGCCACCCTACCAGAAGCTCTAAGGAAACCTTTGTTCTTAAGGAAGGCCAGTTTGTTGAGGTTCTTGATTCTGCAAGTCCAGTTAAGTGGCTTGTCCGTACTAAACCGACCAAAACCACACCATCCCGCCAAGGATGGTTATCCCCAGCATACCTTGAGAAGAAGACAAAGGTAGTATTGTTGTGACATCACCTTATAATGCTTATAAATTAATCTCCTGACCAATTTTTTCAATTGCCCTCTCAAAGGAACTGTTTTCAATGGTGCAAGACCAAGAAACAGGTGGAAAAACAATCCTTAAGGATGACTACAGAGTGGTATTAAGGTGAGTTAGCAGTGACCACTGGTTTCACTTCAAAGTTTAACTTGTACAGATACATTGAAAGTTCATCATGAATACAGTTATGTGAAAAAGTGCTGGAAAGTGCTTCTGTCTGCAATCAGAAAGAGTGGAAATTTGTTTACCTGCATGAGTCCCGTGAAAATGCATTTGCCCACCAAAAAGAACCATAGAGCAAGACTGTATTTTGCCAAAAATGTATTGGCAAAGATGTTTGGACACAGTAACGGAACACATTTGTGATTACCAAAGACAGCTTTTCTGCTTCAGAGACAAGGGAACTTGCTGTCATTGAATTCTGCTTAATATCAAATGCTTGAATATTATTTCTAGTTAAATCCCATATTTGAACATCATTGAAATGTTGTGAGATGTGGTTTGTAAAGTCTTTGCGTCTTTCTTTTTTTTGCTTATTCAAATTTGTTGACAAAATCAGCAGTTCTCATGGGATGTAAATTTTTTGCATGACTATTTTTCACATTACCATCTCTTTGTACCCCATCACACTGTATAATATAAATATGGAAATAACCTGTCTCATCCTCTCTTTTTTCTAAAGCCAATTGAACAAGGGTCTGCTTGACAGTGAGAATGAATTTGTGAGAGAAATGAACTTCTTTGTGGAGCACCATTTACAGTACTTAGAGACCAACGCCCAGGTGCCACTCACCATTCTCAGCCAGAAAGAGTACATATTCCGCAACATAAAGGACATCGCAAGCTTCCATGAATGGTAAAATACCTCCTAGACAATGCTTGTTCAAAGATGTATAGACACCTGCTCATCCAAATATTGAAATATATTGATACAGATTTTCTCTGCTTTTGCTGCAGTTACACTTGTCCGTTACAGAAGCAAAAACCCACAATGGTCACTGAAATAACTTGAAGCTGACAAAGGAATAATACATAACAATTTAGTGAGAATTAACAAATGGAAGTCAGAATTTTGAACAGAATTATTCTAAACAACAAACTAAACCTGGGCAAAAGTTATGTAACCTCTAAAAAAGACTGAAAATAAGAGACAAGTTAAACTAATGTGTGTATTATATATAGCATCACAGGTGTCTTCTAGGTTGCAATCAGTCAGTCAGCCTATTTAAAGGGTGAAAAATAATTACTGTGCTGTTTGGTATTATGGTGTGTACCACACTAAACATACGGTACCAACATTTTTGTCCACATGTGTACAGCTTGAACTCTTTGGGAAGGGTTGCACTAGATATTAAATGTTAGATACTAGATTTGAATTTAATTAGTTAGGTCATATATATCTTGTATGGCTAGTTCTGAACCACAAAATGGCACTCGGATTTACTGCTTCACAGCCAAATGCAATGTTTGGCTTCACTAAAGTGCAACGTAATAAAACCATAGATGTTCATGCATTAAGTTATGTGTATTAAAATGGAATGACACCGGAAAATGTCTTGAAGACGCTTACTGAAATGTATTTAATACTTTTGTTGGTGATGACTAGACTTGTAGAAGCTAGTCCCATGCATTGCTCAGGTGTAAGAGTGAGTTATTGTGGATTGTGGCATCCAAATAGTTAAAGTTCGATCTCATCTATCCAGACTTTATTCTCCCAGTATTTCACAGGCTTGTCTAAAGGTTGGTCAGCAAACTATGAACATGCCTCAGCTGGCTTTTTCTTCAGCAATGGGAACTTGCATGGTGAGTGTGCATACAGGCCATGATGGTTGAGTGCATTACTGTACCCGCTAATTCCAGGTCTTTCTGAAGCTCTTCTGATTCTTTTCACTTCTCTATCTAAAATCATGTGAGGAGCACCTGAATGTGGCTAGTGAAATTATGGTGAAATTATGTTCTTTACACTTCTGGATTATGACCACAACAGTGCTCATGGGGACCTTCAGTAGTTTAGAAATTCTTCTGTAGCCAATGGCATCAGTATGTTTTGCAACAATAAGGTTGCGGAGGTCTTGCGAAAGCTCTTTGGTTTTACCCATCATGAGATGTTTCTTGTGCAAAACCTTGGTAATGAGACGCTTTTTATAGGCCATTAGTTGGGACAGAACCATCTGATATTAATTTGCACCAAGTGGCAGGATTGCTTTCTAATTACTGATAGACTTATTAGATAAATTAGAATTATCTGATCAAATCCAAAGTTCTTTTTGGAGTCAAATGATCAGACATTAATATGTTTGCATGCAAGTTTATTGAGACAAGAGAGAGCGAGAGCAAAGATGTGATCGCTCACCCTGTATATACTGTCTGAGTCTCTGTGAGTGTGGGGGCCAAAAAGCATGACTTATCTATAGTTTAGGAGACACTCTGGAGCCTTCAAAGGTCAAGAGGCTCCCCCTAAATCAGACTGGCAAAGCAGATACACAGAATATATTGATGCCTGAATGATGACGTACAGAATTATATCCAAATACCATTGAAATTACTGAGTTCAGCTGGTATCATGACTTGCACATTCTTTTCATCATGTGCCCTGTACTTTGTATGGACATCTATGGTTTGATTTCCATTCGATTGGATGGGTTGTTACCAACATCTGGTGAGAATTGAATATCAATAGCACCTTTAGAAATAGATTTACTAGCAAAATGTTTGATGTGTTCAATACTTATTTTACCCACTGTTTTGGCTGTTTTTTTGCAGATTAAATAAACAATGTGTGGGTGTCAGCAGCGGGTGCACTATATTAATTGTTTCCTCTTAGGGCAACATTTCTGAAAAACAGCTTTGAACTAACTTGCTGTATTTTGATTTTTCAGTTGCATTTTACCAAAGTTAGGTCAGTGCACCACAGATGATGATGTGGCCCAATGCTTTGTGCATTATGCACCAGACTTTGAGATGTATCTTCAGTACATTTTAGGCCAGTCACAAGCTGAGACCTGTATATCAGATAAAAACACACAACATTTTTTTAAGGTAAGTGTGCACAAATCATTGTTTCATAGGAGCATAAGAAAATGAAAACGTAAAAACTGAAGTGGTCTTTACTTTTCTACTATTTTTTGCAGCAATATGCCAACAGAGCATTTGCACATGTTGATGCTCAGATCTTCAGTGTCTTCATCTATTTGCAGAGACCACTGGAGAGGATTCAGATGTACAAGACTCTGCTCAAGGTGTCCCTATAAACTTAGATTTAGGTTTATTAACATAATATTAACTCTAATTTGCCTGTTTCCATTCTTAAATGCCAATATTTGCTTTAGACATGACAAACCTTCACTTTACATTTGACAGGAGTTTATAAGGAATAAAGCAAAAAGTGGGCAGAGCTGCTGTTTATTGGAGGACGCCTTCACCATGCTATCCAGCTTGCCTTGGCGTGCAGAGAACCTGCAGCATGTGTCCTTGATTGCAAACTACCCAGCACCTCTTAAGGGCCTTGGCGAGCCGGTCCGACAGGTATACCCATCTAACACAATTGTAGACTTATCTGTTGTTGTGTCTAGTGTGTTTTGACAAATCTTTGATTGTAGAGCTAAGTCACAGTTATCACTGTTTGAAAAAAAAAAAAAAGTTTTTTTCATTAGGTGTATTTGTTGTAAACAAGCTAAACTGCAGTGCAAATTCTAAACCTTCAGTCCATACCGCTTTTTGTTTTGTCAAGATTTGAACTTGATGAAATGTTTTTCCTGTTTAAATATAGGGCTGGTGTCCAGCACCATATTTATCTACTATTTATCTTTGATGCTTCCATCCCAGGGTCCCTTCACAGTGTGGGAGGAAGCACCTGGGACCAAAATCTCACTGAGAGGTCATCATCGTCATGTCTTCCTCTTCAAGGACTGTGTCATCTTGTGCAAGCTGAAGAGAGACTTGAACACACATTCTGAAGTCTATGTATTCAAGAACAAGATGAAGGTAGTTGAGA
>JBBIGC010002815.1:0-13729 GCA_037576955.1 Lepidarchus adonis | reverse complement strand
ACACACACACACACACACACACACACACACACACACACACACACACTCTATTGCATATTGCATAGCATATGTTGCTCCCTGTTGTATACAGGGGATTCTCGATTTATGAAGGGGTTCATATAAATGTCTACTTTTTATTGCCCTGGGACCATTTCTCTGTCAGTTCACCAGAGGGAGAAATTCCCACACCTGAGGCTCTGTATTGCACTTTTCTGAGCATTTTCTTTTTTTCTTTCTTTTTTTTCCTTTTAATTAAAGGTACTTTCATTTTAACTTTACACACCATTTAAAACAATTTATAAAATGGGGTTTGGGACAGCGATATAACCACAAATTTTCATAAGTCGAGTTTGTCATAGATTGAGGACCCCCGGTATATGGTTTTGCATAAATGCAACACAGATAAACCACAGATGCTCACAGTTTGCTCCTCTCTCTGCAGTATTACAGTGGTTCACTCCTATTTTATCTACTGGTCTCGGATCCGGTCAGCTGTGGTGCATGATGGGACACGTAGGACTCATAATGCTGGCTATGATGCAGGCCTACAGCCTAGGATCACCTCAGGTAGCATGGAAAACACACACGTTCATACATACACACAGATCCAGCCATTCATTTCCTATAAACAGAAAATATACTTCTATTCATTAGAATGCATAATTACTAATATGGCATTATATATGTACAGTCTGTGTTGTTTTACAGAGAAAACCAAAAAGTTTTGCAATTCCATATGCTATAGGATGCATTTTGCATCCTCTACAGAGAACAAACCTCTATTTTTTCATAGACAACTATTATTTGCTTACATTTTCTTACAGTTTCTATACATATAAGAGCCCCAGAATGTGTGCACAGCTCCACTTATTGTATATTAAGCTTTTCTTTTTTTGTCTTTTCAGCATCCCTGATGAAATCGACAAAAATACACACCTCTACAGATACTCTCTCACTGAATAGCACTCTGTACACAACCCGCAGCGAAAATATCCTGACGAACAAATTCCCAAAATACACTTTACCACCTCAGTACATGCCTACCACACGACTGAGCCCTACATATTCACACTCCAGTACAGAAAGACTTTCACACATTCATAGGCTGAGTAACACGACATTACAGGTCTGCACACTCACAAGCCATGCAACACACAGTGTAGACCACTCAAAGAGCGTCACACAACAGCATTCAACACTGCAGACAATGATAAACTCAAATGTTCACTTTGAACACACTATGCACACTTCTACTCCACAAACACACACCAGTGCACACACTCTTATTCATAAACACACACCAACACATGCTAGGCTGTTCAAACAGCTTCCCACACGTCTACATTTACCATCGTCCACTACAACAGGCGCTGGACCACCAGGGCACATTCAACAGACCACGTCAAGCATGGACACACAGAAAATGACCCTTCACAGTACTACATACAGTTCCTCATGGCCTCACATACTGACATCTCCTCTAAAAAGACATACACAAATGGACATTAAAATGACATTTCATACGCCTGCAACACCTGTACATCCTGTAAGAACATCTACATTAGCTGAGGAACATCCCTTCCAGCTTAAACAAGTCATCACTAGTCCTTCCACATACACACACATACCAAGTTTACATTCACCCCAGGCAACTTCTTACCCAATTCCAACCTCAACCCTGAACTCAGCTAGAACCTCAGTCCCAAACTCAGACCTAAATGGCAGCCCAAACTCACTCCAAACTATAATTCCAAACTTCACCCCAACTTCAACCCCAACAGCAATTCCAAACTCACTCCCATCTTTAATTCCAACTTTGACCCCAACCTTAAACTTAAACCCAACTTCTGTGCCAAATCCAATTTCAAATTCCATCCCAAATTCAACCTCAAACCCAATCCCCAACTCATCTTCAATCTCAAATGTAACATCAAAAACATCAGCCTTGAAGCCAAGATCAACACCATCTTCAGTTGAAATTCCAGCCTCAGTTTCAATCCCAGCGTCAAGCTCATCTTCAAGCCCAAACCAAACATCCACACAAACCTCAAACCCAAACCACAAATTAACTTTAATCTCAACCCAAGGCCCAATCCTAACTTCAATCTCAGACCCATCCTCAATTTCTGTCCCAACCCAAACTTCAACCCCAAGTCCAGCTTCAACCCCAAACTCGGATTTAATATCAACCCCACCGTCAAGAAGTGGAACACATACACTCACTCCTCCATCCCCACATCCTGATCCATCTCCAGCTCTTCAGCACTCTCTATTTGAAGCCCTTCCACCCAGAGGATCCAGGGATGAGCCTTACTTTCCTGAGAAGGGAGAGGAAGGCTCCTCTGAGCCCAGACCTTCTCAGAGGCCCAAGGAACTGCCCAAGACTCCAGAAGAAAAGGGTCTGAAGCCGGAGCTGGTGCCCAGACAGAATGCTTACGAGCTGGGCTTGCTGTTGGTGGGTCTGTCCGCTGGTCTGGGGATGGCTGTGGCTGTGGGTCTGAGGTACCTGCAGAGAAAACACTGCCGCAGACACACAGCCATTTCACTCGGCAACCAGAGCCAAGGCCACAGAAGCGTTATTCACGTTCAGGAGTGTGGAGACCTGGTACAGGTGCGTAGGATCAGAGAGAATAGTTTCTTACTGCTCCAGGCGGAGTATAACCTCATCACTGCGCCGGGGAGCTAGAACCTCTCTGGAATTATACTCATTATATTATACTCAGTCAGATCATACTCTCAGTATTCTACATACAAACACACTCAGTTAGGATTGTGTAGATACAGAGGTAACTTAACAAAGATCCATTCTTTAGCTCTTACTATAGAAATACATTTTACTTTTTAAATGTATTTTGTAATGTGATATATAATAACTAATTTGCTTAAGCTTCATTATACTATTGGAGTTATAATATATGTCAAAATGTGATGTGTCAAAATATGTCAACAAAATCTCCAGAACAATGACTTTAAAGGTGAAAATGAAAATTTTACAATATATAGATCAATTTTGGGGGGAAATTAGTTTTTTACACATTGCAAATGGACAAAAATTTGTCAAAATGTCCAAAATGGCCTGCACATGTATGACACATTAGCGGAGTGTCAGAGTTATGTAGTTTAACCAGAATAAAGACAGGTGACATAGTCACATCCACTGCTAGTACTGTTTTGTGGTCAAGTTTTTGCTGTGCAGAAACAATGCTGATGGATTTTGACCAATAAAGTGTATTGTTTAAATGTTATAACTCATTCATTCATTCGTTCATTCAAACATTCATGTTCATTCAGTGCAATAATGATGTAAATGATTGTTGCTGTCAACAACATTTCTAGAAAAGTACAGTAACTTAATTAACTTACAAAGCAGATTTTGTTAAAAAAAAAAAAAATGAATTTTTTTGAAACAAATTTTTGAATTTTTTTTTCTTAATCAGAATCAGAATCATGTTTATTGGCCAAGTAAGTGAGTAAACACATACAAGGAATTTGATTCCGGTAGATGGCGTCTCTCAAGCACAGCAGTATAAAGGAAAACGACAACAATGTAAATATACAATGAAAAGAATACTGAACAAATATAATATACAACAGTCTACTGTCTACAATATGCGTATGTGATATGGGTTTATATTTGTAAATATAAGAAGTGTTAACAATATATATATAGTTCTATAAGTGTATGTAAGTATAGTACATATAACAATAATATGCATATACAATATGTAATTATAAATATAAGTACATCCTGGTCCTGGTCTAAGGTCTTAAGTGTAATTATAGTTTTTTTTTTACATTTCAAAAAGATAAAATTTGATGAAAATGTCCATAAATATGGCCTGCACATGTATACTATAGAGGTCAACTTAGTGCAAACACCTACAGATTTTGGTGCATTTCTATTGGTCCTTGCAAATACAAGGCTTTGTCCTGTCAAGGACCATGTAAACTGATCAGCCATAACATTATGACTACCCGCTGCTGAAACCGCTCTGACTGTGGTGCACTGTGTGTTCTGATCCTTTTTGAAAAAAATACACCTATAATACAACAGGGTATATTCTCACTGGTGTTTTATTGTCTGCAAGTAATATGGCAGTACAGTGGACGGAGGGCCTTACCCAGACGTCCGGCAGAGGGACCACACTGCCTGACAACCTACACACACAGCCTCCAATTACTGCATCAAATCACATACAGAACATACTGAATGGATGGGAATAGTTCGCTGTTGGTAATGATAGATACTGACAGCAAAAAAATTATGCAGATCACTAGGAGTTTTGAAATAATTAAAAAGATGATCCCATCAAGCCTTCAAGGTATGGTTAAAAAAAAAAAAAGAAAGAAAATAAAACTCAGCGATTTAGGAATTCTGATGTGGTCTTGTTCTAAAGCATTTTGTGGAAAACACTGAGCACTTTATATAAAAATAAAGATATATTTTCACATTTCTGGTAAAAAAACAAAGAAAAACACTAAAGGAATTGAAGTTCCTCCGTGTAGTAATTTCCCTGTAGAGAGGCGAGCTGGGGCAGCTGCCGGAGGTCCCGCTGTGTCGCAAAAAGGCACTTTGATCCAACTGTTCCTTCTGCTGGGAAGATGCTCCTCAACCTTAACCAAGAACTAAAGAACCACCTCTTGGTTCTGGTTACTTTCGGTTTGGTTCATACTGCTGGATTTTGGTTCCGTCTCCTCAGAATTCAGACAGGCTGGAGGTTGGTCACTTTCAGTGTCTGCAGAGTAAGAACAGACCAAAGAAATAAATGACAAATTAAATGAAAAGCCTGTTCGTCCTTGTTCACTACTTTAACCGCTTATTATTCCGTTATTATTCATCAGTATGAATTCATAATTAGCCACTCTCTTGTTCCAGCAAAACTTTAACCTGCTGGCTGGTTCCGGGAAACGAACCAATAACCCTTTGGTCACAAACCCACTGCTCTAACCAGCAGCCCATTGACTAAGATGCCACATTATGTATAAGAGTCTCAAGAGCAATCTTGGTGACAAATTCTTGCACCATCTTGTGGACTTCAGAAGCAATGTCGTCAAAGTAGACATGTACCAAAATAAAATGATAATTCAAAAAAAAAAAAAAAAAAATCTAATAATAATAATTAAAGAAAAAAAAAAATGCTATCAATATATTACTGTGCCTTGAAAATGTAATTATGACACTTTATCACTTTTATTCTGTAACAATTACAAAATCTTTTCGTTACAGAAAGAAAAACCCACAATGGTCCCTGAAATAACTTGAAACTGACAAAAGAAATAATACATAATTTACTGAGAATTAACAAATGAAAATCAGACGTTGTGCTCCAACAGAATTCTTCTTAAAAACAAAACTAATGAAACTGGCATGGACAACAATGATGGTAGCCCTAGAAAATACTGAAAATAATCTAACTGGAGGGAGGAGTTAAACTAAGGTGTGTCTTGTAATTAGCATCAAAAGTGTCTACAAGTTAGCAATCAGTCAGTCTGTTTATTTAAAGGGTGAAACGTAGTCACTGTGCTGTTTGATATTATGGTGTGAACCACACTGAACATGGAGCACAGACAGAGGAGAGAATTGTCTCAAGACATTAGAAAGAAAATTATAGACAAGCATGTTAACGGTTCTAAGACCATCTCCAAGCAACTTGATGGTCCTGTGACAATTATTCAGAAATTTAAGGTGCATTGGAGTGTAGCCAAGCTCCCTGGACGAAGCTGCAAGATGAAAATTAATGACAAATTGAAGAGACGGATGATACGAATGGAAACCAAAGAATCCATAACAACTTCCAAAGAGATCAGAGGTGATCTCCAAGGACACGACTGTGTCAGATCTCACCATCCATCACTGTTTAAGCTAAAGTGGACTTTATGGAAGACGACCAAGGACGACACCACTGTTGGAGGTAAATCATAAAAAACAGACTGGAATTTGCCGAAATGCATATTGACAAACCACAGAGCTTCTGCGAGAAAGCCCCCCTAGATGATGAGCCAAAACTGGAGCTTTTTAGCAAAGTCACATGAGCTCCATGTTCACAGATGCAAAAATGAAGCAGAACAAGAAAAGAAGACTGTGCCTACTGTGAAACATGGTGGAGGTTCAGTTATGTTCTGGAGTCTTGAATCTGTGTAAGTTCAGTCATTCTGGAGCTAAATGTGCTGCCCAGCATCAGAAAGCTTGGTCTCAGTCACAGATCATGGGTCCACCAACAGGATAATGAGGATAACACAAAGTTAAAAACACTCAAGAATGGCTAAGAACCAATCACTGGACTATTTTAAAGTGGCTTTCTATGAGCCTTGATCTAAATCCTATGGAACATCTGTGGAAGCATCTGGAGAAGTTACCCTTCAAATCTGAGACACCTGGAGCAGTTTGCTCATGAAGAGAGGGTAAAATACCTGTGGACAGGTGCAGAATTCTCATCGAGAGTTACAGGAATCAATTGATTGCAGTGATTGCCTCAAAATATGAAATTATTTTGTCCAGGCCAGTTTCATTAGTTTGTTGTTTAGAATAATTGTGTTGGACCACTATTCGAATGCGATGTATGAATTTCATTTGTTAATTCTCAATAAATTGTTATGCATTATTCCTTTTGTCAGTTTAAAGTTATTTCAGTGACCATTGTGGGTTTTTCTTTCTGTAACGGAAGGGTACCAACAATTTTGTCCACGTGTGTAAATGTTTTATTAGTGCTGTACATCCCAGTCGAGAACCATTTGAGGAAAATGTAAAACTGAGAATTAAACTGAATAGTACAGTGAGGTTTGCCTGGACCCATGTGATTTGTGACAACAAATGCAATTACCCTGAAGATTCCTGAATAAAAAGAGTGATGAACTGAACTGACTTGGAATATTCCACTTCCTGATCTTGGGAGAGTGATGTGAGAATGCGGTTTGGATACTGGAAAGCCGTTTGGAAGTCCAGAATGATTTGCACTTACGGACTGAGACTCGCAGGCACAGGAGGGAAGGGCATGCAGCCTAGCGCACTAAGATACCAGACTGAGAGAAAGATGGAGGAAGGGGGGATGATTAGCAAAGTGACAGATGGAAAGGCAAGAGGTAAACCTGCAAAGCAAGATGGATCACTCAGCTTCAGAGACACTCGTCATTCACTTAACCTTCTACATGCACACACTGGACACTTATAGGTCCAATATACACTGATCAGCCATAACATTAAGACCACCTGCCTAATAGTGCTGCTGAAACAGATCTGACTGGAGTGCACTGTTCTGAACCCTTTCTATCAAAGTCAACAGGTGTCTGATCCTCTTTGGGATCAGACCAGACAGATTAAATCATAAGCACCAGTGAGCCCTGGGTGCCCACGACTGTGTTGCCATTTCATCAGTTGTCCTCCACAAGACCTGTTTTTTTGGAGATGCTCTAGTCATTACAATAAGGCCCTCAGGTCATTACAATCTTACTTCCAGCACATTAACTTCAATAACTGACTGTTTACTTGCTGCCTAATGAGATACCTAGAAAGTCAATGTTCTTCACTTTCCCAGCCAGTGGTATTAATGTTTTAGCTGAACAGTGTATAGTCATACAGAGGGTAGAACAAGTATTGAATACATCAACAATTTTCTAAGTAAATATATTTCTAAAGGAGCTATTGGCATGGAATTCTCATCAGATGTTGGTAACAATCCACACATGCAAAGAAATCAGACCATAGATGTCCATACATACACACATCATGGCGGTTGAGTATATTAATTACTGTTTTCTTTGAAACTATTGTATCTACCAATTTCAGATAAGTGCTCATTGGCTCTTGGAAAACTCATCTGATAATCATCTCACTCCTCTGTCTGAAATCTTGTGGGAAGAACCTGGTCATGGCTGCTTTATCGTAAAATTATGTCCTTTTCACTTTTGGATTACGGCCCCAACAGTGCTCACTGTAACCTTCAGTAGTTTAGAAATTCTTCAGTAACCAGTGCCATCAGTATGTTTGTAGTAAGGTTTAGAAGGAGCTCTTTGGTTTTACCCATCATGAGATGGTTCTTGTAGGACACATTGGTAATGAGACGCCTTTTAATAACCATCAGTTGAGATTGAACCAGCTGATATTAATTTGTACTGAGTGGCAGGATTGCTTTCTAATTACTGATAGAATTCAGCTGGTGTCATGACTTTCTAGCCTTTTAGCACATTACTTTCTTAATGAGTTCAATACGTTTTAACTACGTCATTCCATTTTATTACATATAACTTAATGTATGGCCATCTATGGTTTGATTTTCTATGTGTGGATTAGATGGGTTATTACCGACATCTGGTGAGAATTTCATGTTAATAGCACCTTTAGAAATATATTAAATTTGAAAATGTTTTATACTTATTAACCAGCTGTATGCAAATATCCTGTGGTCAGAAATGCATCAATGGTGAATAGGGTGGGATCACAGTCTGTAATTGTAAACCAAAGTAACATGCAAAATTTCCCCCCACCCCAGTCATCACTGGTCAGATTCTGTCTCCAGGGCCAAGTCTCAGCCCAGCAGTGACAGTGACATGGCGGTGGCAGGGTAGTGTGTGTAGTGCCAGAAATCAGGGGGTCCCCAGAGTTACTTGGGGTTCTGTTCCTCCAAATGCAACGTAATATGAACTCATGCATGTAATGATGGCATACATTTATTAAACATGAATGAGTAGAAAGTATATAGCTAAGAGTCTCTCTCATAGGCGTTTGTTTGATAGTTTCATGCATTGTGGTCTATGTAGTGTCATGTGCAGGAAAACAGGTGGCAAATACGATGGAAAAGAGGTGGAAAGAGTTGATTTCTGGGATTCGTAGCTTCGTTAGCGGCTAGTAATGAAGTGAAACAGTTCCTGACTGTAGAGTTGGCCTTACAGCCAGGAAGTTTCCAAACAAGCAACACAAATGAAAGAGCGAATGCAAACGCGTGTACTATTTTATATAATTTAAAAGGCAGTCAGCGACGTAACCACAAATCATTGTCTATCGAGTGCAGCGTAACACAAGGACCCCCTGTAGTATCAGTGATAGAGATGAGGCTAAGGTTCTTATGCATGTAAAAATCACTGCTAGGTTCAGAGTGGTTCACCACCCAAGATTATCCATCCAAGAGCAGCTCTATGGTCAGAAACTGACCACTAATGAAGAACCAGAGGATGGCTGATACAAACTAAACAACTCTACACCAATTTAGGCTAAAAAACAGGAAAGTGCCTGTTGAGCACATTGTCGATATCCAGAGGAAACCATGTATTTCCATTTTTCTACATTAACACAGCATCTGGCCTTCATGCTATGTGAATCATGACAAACAGACCAAATCAATCGCGCTCCTTCGCCTTCTCCTGTAAAGTTACCAACTTGGAGATACTTGGACAGTGAAGATGAGCTGTATGAGCTTCTGGTGTGTGAGTTCATTTACCCTGTAATAGAGGTGGGTAATATGGCAAAAAATATCACAATACATTGAGAAATAGTAACGATTTGAGATATGTCACGATATGCGTTTTTCCATCCTCTGTTAAAATGAAACCAATAAAAAAGGAGCCATCACTGCTAGATTTGATAAAAAAAACATTTATGAGTAAAAATTATTCAGTATTTCTCACACCACAGTACCATACATTAACTTAAATGAGACTAATGATGCTCTGTTTGAAATTAAAGCAATGTTAAAGTGCAGACAGTATCACAATATGCTCAGAAAATCATACTATGGCCAAATAATTCCCACCCTGCAGTTTTGAAGTGTGTGTGTTTATTTGTACCTTTTGTGCTGTGTTCATCCATGTTTTGATGGTGGGCACTAAGACGCTCCCAAGCAGGATCTGAGCTGGATGGTATATGAGCAGAGGCACTGAGATCAGAGAGAGATGCTCATAGCCCTCGAACACAATCTTCAGCATGGGGATGCCTACACATGAACATGCAGGACAGACAGACAAAGAGAAATGTGTTTAACCAATTGAACAATAAACAGTAATTAAATTCCATTTGATCTATCCCCCATGTAATTAACTGATCCATGGCAATTCCCAAACATATCTTTATAGCTTGGAATTCAACAGGCCATTTTCATAACTGTGCCTTTATGTAAATGAGTTCTATTCTGATTGGCTGCCCTGAGATAAGGTTTCATTAAAGAAAAAAATAGTTATTTAGGCTACATTTGTTAAACAATTCATTCTTTTTCCTTCCTGATATGCCAGTCAGTATTCTGTGCTGATATTGAGCCCATATCCACACGCAGTGACGCAGATATGCCATCTCGTCTGGAACTTGCCTAGAGTAAGGGATTTGTGCGTTGAGCAAAACAGGATTGCAACAGAATCTGCTGCTGAGAAACCAGAATATGGCCTGAAATCAGATAAAAGCAAATTCATTAGTGTGTGAAATTTTGATCAGATAGCAACAATAGGAAAGTGTGAGTAAGCGAGAGAGAGAGAGAGAGATATTCTCACCTAGTCGACAAGAAAAATGTCAGAAACATGAAAGTGAGCTGAACGGTGAAGACTGCAGAGAAAACCAAAAACAGAAATAGTGAGACATCATATTTTCCACATTCATACACATATATACCGTGTGTATATAAAGACATAGGAGAAAAAAAAATATTTTTGCACAATATTATATTGATATAGCTATACATTTTATTCCATTTTAAATGTAATAATAGATATTTGTTTTGGTACATAGAACATCTATTAATCTATTGGTAACATTGTTTTTGAAGTCCACAAGATAAGGCAGGACCTCAATCTTCTTGTGGTGCAGTGTAAATTAGAAAATAATCCAGATTTGCAAAGATACAGCTACAGAGACTCCGATAGAAAACGTGCCCTCTGTTTTCAAACTGCAGAATCATAACAGTCCCAAACATCGCGGGCATTGTTTTGTCATTTTCCAATGCCCTCCATATGCCAAAATGTGTGTTAAAATGCTCAGAAATGTGTTCTCTGGGACAAACACTGACCACACACTTAAAAATACTGACCTTACACTTAGAAAATCAATAAAACTAGTAATTTGACCAGAAATATGTTTCCTGCAGACCCATAAATATTAGACTTCCGTGCAACACACCCTCTCTGTTACACAAGCAAACAAACGCCCAAATATACACACGCCAACAGTTACCCTGCGGAGTGAACACCCATGAACAGTAACTCACTGATGAAGATGATGAGGAGGAGGCTGAGGTGATCCAGCTCGATGTCTGGGTTGGAGAACGTTTCACAGAAGGTGGTGTAGATGATCATGAGCAGAACCAAACTGCTGATAGCTCCGAACGGAGGCTTCTTCCTCTCCAGCCAGTCCCTCAGGAACATCCTGCACACCTGGCTCACACAAAAACACAGGTACACTACATGGCCAAAAGAATGTGGACACCTGACCATCCCTGCTATATGTAACCCAGTCACCCATCCAACTCCAATCTTCTGGAGAAGCTTTACACAAGATAGTGTGGAACTAGAGTGTGTCTGTGGGAATCTTTGCTCATTGGACAATTGAGCATATACATTATCACATGATTACCTGTCCAACTATGAGCGGGACCACCACAGTCATGAAGAGCTGGGAGAATATGGAGGAAAACGGCACAGAGGAGGACGAGCCAAGCTATAGGGAGAAGAAAGAGAGAAAAATATAAGAACAAAAAATATATATTCATGCAAATTTATTGATGGTTTAAAATAAACGGACAAATGTTAAGAACCATGAATCTGTAAACAAATGCAAAAAGGAGGCAATGGACAACTTTACTCACAAACACGAGCAGCAACAGGGGTGTGACCACAATGCCCTGCAGATCAGACACACGGACATCAGTACAGACAACCACAACAGCCTACCTGATTAAATAAAGATCATGTATAATAATCTCCACTTCACTTCCCAGTCTACAGTCCCAGCCTTCCCAGTCTACAGTCCCAGCCTTCCCAGTCTACAGTCCCAGCCTTCCCAGTCTACAGTCCCAGCCTTCCCTCTCAGACACTGAATTCAATTATTTCTCATTTTCTGGAGCAATTTGGACATTTACATGGGTAGATCATTGCCAAACCCACCTACTGCCATCTCTTCTCTTTTGAGAAGACTTTGCATTAGACCTTGGAACATTGCTGTGAGGATCTGATTGCATTCAGCCACCAGAACATTAGTCAGGTCATGTACTGGTGGATGATTAGTTCTCCAATGCCAAAGATACTGAATGGAACAAGGTTCCGTGGCTAGAGGACTTCACTGCCCTCCAGCAAAAGTGTGGCACTCACGGGTCACTGGGAAGATCTGAATCAGACACCAAAACAACCAAAATGTCCTTCCCATCTTCACCCCAAAGGTCTCTTCATTTCCATTAGCACTCACCAGAAAGCTTCCAAAAGCGGAGTTAAAAATGGCAGCAGCCTGTAAAAACAACAGTCAGGTCAACGACACATTTCAATTCAAATCCATTAAAAAGCAAAACAATTTTGAAGACTCAAGTTTGAGGTTTACATCTGATCTGGTCATAGTTCAATCATTTCCATTATTATTCTTTGCCCATTTCTAAAAATCATGTTAGACTATTTTGGAACACAGATCCACTACTCTGTCCACACCCTTTTGTAAATAGACACAAACACATTCTTTCTAAGGAAAAATCTTATTTGCACAATTTCAATATTCTATTCACAGAGGTTAATAATTTGGGAAAAAAATATAACAAAACTTTGGCACAGGCCACATTTGATGTTTTTTCTTTCTTTCCTAATTTTGTTCCCAATTTAGTGGATTTAGTCAAACAGATCTGTGACCTGACAGAGACTGAGGGACGAGAGAGAGAGAGAGAGAGAGAGAGAGAGAGAGAGAGAGAGCGAGAGAGAGAGAAAGAGAGAGAGAAAAGAGAAGGGCAGGATCAGCATTATTAACACAACAGACTGACTGACCTGGTCCCATTCAACCAGTTTAGACCCAATTACCACAGAGACACATGATCTCTGGTCATTACAGTGGAATCTATAGGCCCAATTTAACACAATCTGCATAGATGTATTAACATATCTGAGATACAGGTCTATAATTCTAATCCACAATTATGCTTAAACACAAAGCATAATGTGTAAATATATAATATAAATATAACTTAATAATATTTATTTAAAAATACACAATATTTTTAACACTTGGGCAGCTAAGAGAAATGATAGAACAGACAGACAGACATACAGACAGATGAATAGAATAGACAGACAGACGGACAGACAGACTTTTAAAGCCTTGTGTGCAAGCACACCTCTCTGAGTTCTTAGGCAAGACTCCTAATCCTACATTCACCTGTGTCTGTAACAGGACATGTGGCAGAAGAGTAAATGTGAAGGTTTTTGATTGGGGTGCACAAACTTTTGCATAGGACAAATGGCTTGATTCTGATGGTCAAGAAAATTGAGGAGTTTAGAAACATGACTTTTAAGGAAGTTCAGTAAAACAGTGATGGATATTAATACTAATGATGCCAATGCTACTGAAACACTGATCTGGTCACTGAGGGACAGTAAACCAGTCTCACCTCATTTCCTCCTACAGCTTTAGTCAGGATGACCGCTGAGGAGACCGGAGGAGGCATACAGCCCACCGTCTGCAACCTGCAGGAACACACACACACACAACACACACAGCATGTATATGAGCACAACCTGCAGGAACACACACACACAGCATGTATATGAGCACAACCTGCAGGAA
>JBBIGC010002796.1:0-13732 GCA_037576955.1 Lepidarchus adonis | reverse complement strand
TCTCTCTCTTTCTCTCTCTCTCTCTCTCTCTCTCTCTCTCTCTCTCTCTCTCTCTCTCTCTCTCTCTCTCTCTCACATGGAGCCAGTAAACCAGCTAAGGGATGCAGCTTAGAAAGTGACAAACAACATCCACAGTACTCTCCTTCTGTGCTGCAGACACATTCTTTATTCTGCAGGAATATTCAAATATGCTAAGGTGACCTTGTATACATTACCTTTTACATGCTTTGTGGTTTCTAGCAGACACACATCTAAGACAGTTGTTCTCCAGCTGCGGTCATAGTGGCCTGGTGTCCATCAAAGTACATTGCCAGGTTAAAGGAGTGTGTTTGTGGAAAAAAAACCTTTTGACTGGTAGTGTAGTTCAGAATTCATTGTTCCATCAGTGATGGATGTAATCATTCTGCTGCTCTGCTCTTGGCTTGTTTGTCCTTCCTTTCCTTTCTCTGTCTTGTGTCCTTTCTCAAGCACAGAGGTCAGGTGTTTCTTGTAGTTAATGACCAGGTTTGTGCACATAGCATAGTGTTCATTCTCCCATCAATGCAGTGAAGTTGCAAGGTGCCTTTAGCAAAGAAACACCCCCAAAGCATAATGTTTCCACCTGCATGCTTGACAGTGGGGATGGTGTTCTTGGAGTCATAGTCAGCATTTCCCTTCCTCCAAACCCTAGCGAGTTGAGTTTAGGCCAAAGAGATTGATTTTGGTCTCATCTGACCACAGAACCTCTTCCCAAGAACTTTCTGAATCATTCAGGTGTTCATTGGCCTTTACAAGTGTCTTCTTGAGCAGGGGGACTTTGCGGGCACTGCAGAATTTTAATCCATCATGGTGTAGTATGTTACCAATGGTTTTCTTGGTGACTGTGGTCCCAGCTGCCTTGAGATCATTAACAAGCTCCTCCTGTGTAGTTCTAGGCTGATCTCTCACTTTCCCCAGAAAGTTGAAATGCAAATCAATGTATATATTTTAGATAATCAAGTCAATATTATTTGAATAGCGCTTTTTACAACTTATGTTGTCAAAAAGCAGCTTTACAGTGTTTACAGAACCCGGGTCCAAGCCCCTAATGAGCAAGCCAAAGGCGACAGAGGCAAGGAAAAACTAAAAATTAGGAAAAAACCTTGGGAGGAACCAAGGCTTAGAAGGTGAACCCATCCTCCATTGGTTAACACTGGAGAGTGATAACAGACAGAGAATATAAATGAATAAATCAGAACTAAGAGTAGAAATGAGTTTAGTTTGATATTAATTATATAAGAATTTATTCATCAATAAATGCCTTCAAGTGACATCCAAAAAATTATTTGGGTTTAAATAAATTTAACATAAAACATTTGTGCTTATGTTGACGTCATAACTCTCATTGCCAACATGGGTGACTCCAGAATGGTAGATTACAGATTATTCAATTCAAGTAAGGAGGAAAACTAAAAGAGGGGTAAATGTGGGCCAAAGTCCATCAAGGGTTAAAAAAGTCCTATGCTTGCAGAAAAATTCAACTGTGAAATGTAGACCTGAACTGAGCTTCAAGATGGCTAAACATGACTGAATCTCATGTAAAAGTTTCAGGTCCCTTTGGTCAAATATTTCAAGCTCTAACATGATCTGTCTCATCGTTCTGCTCTCTCTTGCTAACAACCTGTCAAGCAAAGCTACAACACTGAAGAAAACTGATCCTAGGTCACTGCTTTTTCTAAGAGAGGCTGTAAAAAAGGGTACATGCTCTGCTCCGGATCATCCTAGTCCAGCCTTATCTGTCACCTGTCCATGGAGGAGCCTGAAACCGTCCATCACACAGTGACCTTGGGCTGGTCTGGACCACTATCTGCTCTTATCTAAGAAGCTGAAGTGTAGCAGACACAGATAACACGGCGGTAGCCAGGACGACTTAACCCTACTTTCAGATCTGACAGTGAGGAGCTTCGAGAGCCTGACAAGAGCTGACCGGGAGGAGACAGATGACATTGAATAAGACAGCTGGAGATGTTTACATTTAAGATTTGTGGTTAGATAGTAGAAAACTCTGAGAGAACTCATTTTTGATTGATGTTAAGGTTACAAGGTTGAATATATATATGAATATAGATGATTTTATTTGAAAAATATACATTTGTCCCATTTTGCAATGGACTCTGATTATTTTAACCCTAACCCTAGTGCGTTTAATTGGGAAAGCTGTTTAAAAAATTATGACTTATGACATGGATATGACACATATATGCGAATAACAGAGAAACAAAAAGAACTACCAACAAACACACATGACAAGAAGAAAGACAAAAAAGAACCAACACTGAATAAGCCAAAAGCTGGTGTATATACAGTAAATACAAGAAAATAACAAACGGGACCATGCCCAAAATGCAAGCATACATGTGACACAAAAACAAAATGAATGCTTCCTATCGTCCAAACCTCACAACTCTTATATATAAGATATAACCACACTGTCAAATTAAATAACTCATAATTTAAAAAATTTAATTCTCACAACAACATTTGGTAACAAAGTGTCATTCTGCATTTATTTGAATGCATCTGGAAAAAAAATCAAAGACAACAAAAATTAATTAGGCAGGACCTTTCCTACCCACATTCATCAATGAGCTATGGACACCCATGACCCTGTGGCCAGTTTACTGGTTTTTCATCCAGTTTTGGTAGGTCCTAACCATAGCACACTGAGAATGCCTGCCATTCTGGAGATGCTCTGACCCAGTCATTGAGCTGTCACAGGTTAGTCCTTATGTTCTCCTTACACATCAACTTCAAAAGCTGTTCACTTGTTGCCTAATATTTCCCATTCCTTAACAAGAGCCAGTGCAATGAGATCATGTTATTCCCTTAAACTAGTTAGTGGTTAGTTAGTAGAAGTTTTAATGTTGTGGTTGATCAGTCTATTTACCTTGTATTATCATTATCATGGTCACTAATAATTAATCATTCAAGTTGCTGACCTGTTTAAAGCGATTGGCTAACTCCTAAGATATGTACTGTATGTTCAAATGAAACCTTGCAAAGACAATGAGCAATGTGGCAACTCTACAAAGGTTAAATTATCCTAAAATCAGACTGGACTGCTTATTATCATGTCCCTGGTCATTTTAAGCGTAGTTCATTTTGATAGTTATGTAATAACTTTTGCTCACTTCAAAAATGTTTTCCGACGCCCCATCAGTCACCAAGACAAAATGCTTACCTGGTTGTTGTTCTTATCGATACTAAATAAATAGATGCACTTAGATTCACTTATAGTAATGGATGCTCATGGGGAGTGAACTTACATTACATCAATAAAAATTACCATTGGTTTCATTATATATGGAATAGCAAAAAGGGGAAACTGTAATGGGCTGCAGTAGCCCTGGGATAATGTGACAAACTACCCACACACCTCAGGATTTGAACCCCTCCTGCAAAGAACAGCAGACTGATTCTCAGCAGAGTGAGCTGCCACAGTATACAAGACTTGACAGCTGATCTTCAGAGCAGACCTGATTCTCCGCAGCAGGAACCCCCACCTCTTCCTCCTGACTCTCGAACAACAACGGCTGAAACCCATTGGCACATTCAAAGGGGGACAAATTCAAAGACATATGATGAAGAGTGTTGTGCTATACCTTGACCCACACCAGTTTAGTTGCCTAAGAAGTGTGGTTGTTGGTAACTAGACAGAGAAGCATCCGTTTCAGAATCTGATTTACCCTTTCTGTCTGTCAGTTAGTCAGAGGGTGACGCCCCAAGGAGAGACTGGTGGATGCCCCGACAAGCCGGCAAAGTGCTGACCAGAAATAAGAGGTGAATCGAGGGCCACGATCTGAGACAATGTCCCAGGGAAAACTGTAAATGTGCACCACATTCTGCAGGAGGAGAGAGGCGGTCTCAGAGACAGATTGAAGGCAGAGCAATTATGTGACAGGACTTAGAAAACTGGTTTACTACCATGAAAAAGGTGTGACCCTGAAACAGTGGCAGGCCGGTAACAAAATCCATCGCTGGGACCAGGGTTGGCTCAAAATAGGGAGCGGTCGCAATAGGCCAACTGGTTGCTAGAGACCATTGTCCTTATTGTGAGTGCAAATGTGGCAAGCATTAACAAAGTCTCGTACATCATCCTTCATGCTAGACCACCAAAAACTCTAAAGTGCCATAGCCGGGTGAGATGTGAAAGGGGCCCTTGGAAGGACCTCGGATCACATATGGTGGTATGAAGAGAAATCAGGTAGGACATGCTGCTGGTATTTCGGTTCGCTCTCTGCAATCGCCTCTCAATGTCTGACTGCAGAGGTCCAATAATTTTCAGGGGGTCAATAATGGCTCAGGGGAAAGACGCGGTGGATCATAGATATGCGAAAGAGTATCTGGTTTAATGTTCTTAGTCCCAGGGTGATAAGATACAGTGAAATCAAATCGTGAAAAGAAAAGCACACTGAGACTGAGAAACTGGTTCGTTATGAAAGTAAAGCCCCCACACTGACTTCTGAGGGATCTACTTTCCCAATGAAGGGCAAGGTAGGATTAGGTAGAGTCAGTATAGGAGCAGACGAAAAATGCTGTTTAAGCTCAGTGAACACCTGTTGCACCTCCGCTAGTCCACTCATGCCTGGTAGGACTATCGTGCATAAGAGATGATAAAGGAGTCATGATAGTGCAGAAGCCACGGATGAAATAGTGGTAGAAATGGGCAAAATTTGCACCTCTTTAATGTTCCTCCACCACTCAAGTTTTGTCCAGATACATCCGTAACCGTCCCTTAGACACAATAAAGCCCAAAAAGCCCACTTCAGAGAACCAGCAAAGCACTTTTTTGTAACTTCACATACAGGTTGTAATGAAGAACCAGCAAAGCACACAATGGACATATTGATTGTGTTGGCCATGGTCAAGGGGGAAAAACCAAATATCATCCAGGTACACATAACAATAATGGTCAAGAATCTCCCTAAGCAACAGTGGTGGCTGCTAGTCCTTCAAACAGGGGAAGCTCATTTTAGGTCTGTTATGTATGTTATTTGTACATGAAATCTGAAGTTTCATCAAGAAGCCAACAATATATATTTATTTTTTGTCACAGCACTTCCATTCAGCCAGTTCACATTGTCACACCGCAGCTGATAAGATCTTTTATTTTCCCCTGATTTACACACCATATGAACCTTGGACGTTGGTCGGTCCTGCTGTTTTATTTTGAGTCTCTTCTCATAAGGAAGAATAATAAATGGCTTTTCCAAAAGCAAGTGAACAGTATTTGCACCGTCTGCCATTATGTACAGCTTACTAGCTGCTAGTCTCTTTCCACAAGCTACTTTGAAGATTTGAATGAGAAAACAACCTTTACAAAGTTCAAACAAGCAAATTCACGAACGATTTTTAATTTAAGATATGATATATACAAACAGAAAGAGCACTTTCAACAGTTGGTCTCAAAACTTCACTTGCCAATCCGCATGAAACTGAGCTCTAAATCAATGCAATGCTGGTGAACATAAAAAATGTTGTCTATCAAAAGAGGATTCCGCCATTAGACAACTTGTCCAATCAGCATTCATCAGCCCAGTGTCCTGGTCCACCCACTGCTCCAGTGACCTCCAAAGAAGCTGAGCCTTTCTGGAAGTGACAATTAGGCTGCATTTATCCAATAACCGCTCAGCTTCTATGCAGTAAAAAAAATGCTTCATAGGATCCAGTGAAGCTGCGCTGCTATACGCGTTAATGTACTTTCCTGCCATGGAAAATCACTTTAGACAATCTACGATAAATAGCTGAATATGAACGAGTGCATCATGAAGTTGAACATGTTTTTAAAAGTAAAATAAATATGACAATGCACATTTTAGCATTTATTTTCTGACATATTAGAGGAAGCAGATCTTCCCTTGTAGTTTCAGAGCAGTCACCACTGCTAAGCACATAATTAATAAATACTTCAAAGACCGAAGGGGCATGCAAATAGGCTGACTACTGCAATGAGTAGTACATTCTTTTCCCCACGAAAGGATTCTTCACTCTTGCCAGTCAATAAGAGGATTGTGTTGGCGGAGCTACGGTTATTCCAGAATGACTCAAAGCACTGGAGATCAAATCAAATAGAATCAAATCCCCTCTGAATTATTCCCCAGGTCTAACAGGAGAGGGGCAGTCTATTGAGTGACTTGGCCTGAACTGGTTAGTTGCCCATTCAGGGCAATAACATTAAGTCAATGTTTCACACATTTTTAGCTCCAGGGCCAGTTCCACGTTCATTAGACAAGTGTGATGTGTCATCCCTGAAACTTTAGCTTAATCAACCACTGAGAAGCAGACGAAGCTACCCTAGGACCCACAGTCACACCCCACCCGCATGGCCCAAGCTACGGATGGGCTCTGGCATTTCCGGGCCGTAAAGGACAGTTACACAACTGACGACTGGAATTGCCACAGTACAAACGGCATGAGGTGTTTGCCTGAGATGCCTCCAGAGCAAGCCCCACTCAGCCCACCTGCATAGTCTTACTGGCAGAAGACTCCATTAGTGGGGGCAGATCAACCAAAAGAGAAACTCCTTTGGAAGGGGGTGAAGAACCTGTATGCCATCAACCTCTCTGTCGAAGGCGTGCATCAACCCTCAGACTCAAGAGCACTGACAGCATCACCCATCTGGGAACATCAGGGAGGACTGTATGACAACATTGGACCAGTCTGTCACAAATCTTTGGACCCATAACTTAAGGGCAACGGACACTTGCATGAGAAAGCCCCTATACTCCCCTTGCCTACCATCATATCTCTCTGGGATGGCTGGAGGATCACCCTCCCAGAAAGGCTAAACACAAATAGCTAAAAAGAGTTTAGTAGTCTTCAAGGGGAACTCATTACCTCAATCCTGAAGAAGAGTAAATGAGTAATCAAATATTGTTCTGAATGACGGGCTAAATCTACACACCTGTCCAATGCTGATATTTTTAAAAGCAAAACATAGGCTGACACTAGTATGATCAGCATGTCATTGGGCTTCTCTAGTACAGAGTGTCAAACAGAGCTTGAGGCAGAGATGCTTACTAACTTGTTTAACACCCACAGTATGTAAAGCCTGACACACTCATAGCCTTCCTGTGTCCCCTGTGGCATGTACATCTTCAGATGTTTTATCTTACACTCAATATAAGATAAAAACTTTATTAATCCCAAGAGAAATTCCTGTGCGTTCCTGTGTAAAATCCTGTGTATTGCATGCTCAGTGCAACAATAATAGAAATAGAAGTGGAAAACAAAGCAGAAACAGAAACACTATAATTAAAATAAACAAAACAATAAAGTGCAGTTATTAAAAGATTAGAAAATAAAATTATCATATAAGAATGTGGTTTAAAAAGGAGTGTAGAAGTTTAATCAATTATGTGTTTGAATATACTACATATTTTTATATGTACAATATATGCACAGTAAAAAGGTAATAGTAATGTTAATACTGACAGTAACTGAGGCAGGTGATAATGGAGAAAAATAAATGATGAATAGTAAAATAACAAACAAAAACATATCAAATTTTTTTGAAGTAATGTTATAAAGTTTTAAATGTTATTAACTTTTACGAATTTTCCTTTAAACAGTATGGAGATATATAGTCTGATAGAACAGCCACAGCCACAGATAGAACAATTCCAAGTAGCACTCAGTTCTGCTTTTTTGAGTAACGAGTAGTTAACTATGTGTGATGCGGTGACCATCCTGGGCATGGATGAATGGGTTAGATTGTTCATGATGCTGAGAAGTTTCTTCAGCATTCTCTTCTCAGACACCTCCACCAGAGTCTCCAGTTCCTCTCTCAGAACAGAACCAGCCTTCCTGATTAGCTTGTTAAGCCTGTTGACATCAGCTGGGAAAAGATGGTAAGACCACGGTGTGACAAAGACACATGACAAAAAAAAAACCACACAACACAAGACTGAGGAACCATGACAAGTAGGTAGAGATTATTCTGACTATATTCTGAATATTCTGATTATTAAAGACAAAATATTCTATTCTAGGTATCGGTACTCCTTCACTAATTCAATATCTGACCTCCTGACAATGGACAGAGGGGTGGCCCACTTCCTAAAGTCCATTTTGTATTGGTAATGTTGTAAATAGTTTAACTTGCACCATTCCATGAAACTGTCCACCACCCTTCTGTGCTATATATCAGTATATATCAGTGATATAGCACACAATAGCAGAGTTGTCTGAAAATGTCTGAAGGTGACATGACTCTGATCTGTATCTGTCTGAAGTATAGTGGGTGAAGAAGAAGAAGGGTGATATAACAGTCCCCTGTGGTGCCACTGTATCGCTCAAACCCCTTTTCTACTGCTGGTGCTGGTGCCGGTTCCAGTTCTCGGCCGGTTCCAAAGTTGGGAGCCAACGTGCACCGGCCTGCTTTTCCACTGCACTGGTGCTCGGATTGGAGCTGGGTGACTACGTCATAAACCATGCCCACTTCACCTCACTTCACAAAGCAACAATGGCAGAACACATCTTGTGTTTTCAGGCGATACTTTGGCTTGGAGATCTTATCTGTTCAAAATCAACTTTTTGTGCATCTTTTAGACATTGAAAGGAATTGCCAATGACAAAGATTACATGCAAGGCGACAAGTGAGCTAATTATCTATATATTAAGCTTATTTGCCATTTTTTTTGCTTTTCAGGAACAGGACAGGATGTCTTCTGAAGTGTCGGGACCCTCTGGAGTTTTACACTCAGGTTGTTGATTATATACGGAACTTTACACAGCTGAGCAACACAACCCCTGAGGACTCTGGGGCTGATGCCATCAGGACCAGCATCTTTGCCAGGGTGGATCCTGCATGAATTATTTCTCACTCACAGCTCATTAGCACAAGCAGGGATATGCTCCTGGAAGTGAAGATTCTTTCAATCCACGTTACATTTTTTAATTATTATAAGAGGAGATGCTTTATTTGGATTTATGATGCAGAATGAGTATGCACTCTTCACATTTTTCCATATCAATAATAATGATATTGATACAGAATGCAAATTAAATGAAAATGTGTGTTGACCGTCATGTAAAAAAGAAAAGTTTGTTGATTTCTCCAACATACCCATATCTTTAATGCAGTGCATACAGTCAATTAAACAGTGTAATTAAAAGGAAAGGTGATGTAACACAGTGGTAAACATGACTGTGCCAACTTTTTTCAGTGTGTTGCACAAGCTTGTGTTAAGGACATTTAGACAGAGGGTAAAGCAGAGATAAAGTGTGTGTGTGTGTGTGAGAGAGAGAGACCGAGAGAGAAAGAGAGAGAATGAGTGAAGGAAGGCAGTGGAGATTAATCATTGCACTTATGAGCCAGGGCCATGTGAAAGAGACACACTAGGGAGAAAGAAAGGCCTGGAAGAAGAGAAGGAGGCCGAAAGAGATGAGAAAACCAATTAGGCTCGAGAGAGAGGAGGAGTAAAAAAAGAGTAAAGAAGGAGATTGAGGAAGGGGTGGGGATAGCCTATGCTAGGGGAAGAGAAAATGCCTCCTCATCTGTCTGTCTGGCACGCACTCTGCCACTGTCTCCACATTGTTTCTGGACACCTGGGGATTCTTCACACACAGTCTTACACTCATCTGCTCTTCAACAAACATACATTATCTCAGTCTTGCACGTCTCTGTCCTACAACAACACACCCAGATACACAGTTCTACTCGCTAATATGGTTCCACCAACGAAATCCTGTTACTACAGTGTTTGTCTATCTGGTACACCTGGATGGTAAAGTCACTATAATAAAAAGAAAAGGATTCTAACCTTTAATCTTTTGACCTTGACCTTGATTCATGGCAAAGATATTACCTAATGACAGTGTTTTTAATGTTATGAGTAATATGACGTTCTCATTGAGCCCAGAGTTTTCCAAGACGATTTGGGGATGTCCAGGAGCGTGTAGTCTGGGCTGGTTTGAGTGCAGATGCAGATTTAGACTGATGCAGAGGTACTTGTGTGCTTTAGTGGTGATGAATTTGGAGAATGGGGCACAGTGACAGGTACACCGGCTCCCCTTCAAAAGCCATCAGTAGAGATTAGGAACAGGCTGATCTGTTGCTCCACTTTAGGCCTCAGTGCCCACAGGAAATGAAGAGGAGGTCCATGAAGAGTATTTCTGCTTTGGAAGGTAATCCCCTTTGGAAAAGTGGGCTGAATAATCGACATGAGCTGGAGTGGAGGCGTGGAAGTGGTTTTCTACGGTTTGTTTATGGATCAATTGTTTAGCACAATTTTTTCTTCGCCCTCAATGAAGCTGTTAATAAAAACACTGCTTTACAGGACAGACATATGTTTCTTTCACATTGATGGGTTTGATTATTTATGGGTTATGGTTTCAAATGTGTAGTTTGGCATGTTTAGGAGTTCATATTACTTTTACATTACAATCTAAATGACAAAAAATTACAATTTACTCTACAATGTTATGTTATGTTATGTTACTTTAACAAATGAAAAATATTATATTTGGTATTAATTGTAATAATAAAAGATCCAATTACATATTTGCGTGTCGATGATTATTTAGGTCACATTCATATGAGGCAGTGTTAGTGTAACGGTTAAGTTGGAACATCACTGGTTCAAAGGCTGGACCGGTAAAGGTACCACTTGAGCAATCCAGCCTAGATACCTTATCTCTGAAATAATTAAGCAATGAAGCCAATTGTTGCAGACATTATGGTGCACTGAAATGAGGGCGGCAGGTATAAAAAGTGTTGTAATTCCTACATGGAGAAATTAAAATGTTTGGTATTAATTGTAAAGTCTGGAATGCTTGTTCCTTTTGCTTGAGCGATAAATCAAATCAAAAAGTGAAGATTTTATCTCTATAAAAGTGACTATTATAGGACAGTAGTCATTTAAAAAGGCAAGACAGGGATCTCTTGGGACAGAAACAATGACGGAGGGAACAATGACAGGTTGGGATGACTGAGTAGTATAGGATGGGAATAAAAATTATAATAAGCACTATCGCTAAATGATTTATCATATGCCCTGGCATGTTAATTGGGCCACTTAATTTTATATGTTAACTTATATGCTTATAACCATTCTCACGTTAAGTTCTGAAATGACCAGTCCATCCTTCTCCCCAGCTATACTGTAATGTTCATATACTTTAACAAGCTCATGTCATTTATGAGCCTAAATCCTGATGTGATCTGTTGCAAAATGGCCCATAGTGTCTTCTCAAACAATATAATTTTAATCAATGTAATAAATCTACTGGACAAAACCCACAAAACTCAAATCTATCATCCAGAACTAGTGAATTAAATGGAGTCCTGAGCTGAACTCTGGGCTGATTCATATATAAAATATATATAAAAAATATATAAAATAGAGTTAAGTGACTATTTGTCATTGTGAACGCACCATAACTAAATGTAACCTCAACACCAGAGAGCAATGAAGTGGCGACGATACCTTGCTCAAGGGTTACCTCAATGGTGCCCCAGGTTGGGACTTGAACTTGCTATCTTCTGATAGCAAAGTCCGAACCATCACTGCCCCATAAACTCGGTCTGGTGGTGAGGCTCAATCTCACAGACTTGGTATTTCCTCACAAGTACTGCTGTATAAGTACCGCACACTGACTTATGGGCAGTATTTGACTCATCAAATGTTGTTAATATTTATATAATTAGACATTTATATTTAATTAATTTAAGTATAAATGTATTATATAATTAAGTTTTTTTATGGTAATTTACCTCAGGCAAACATTCTGGGATGGGTTCATTCTTTATGAAGTGTTTATGCCAAAGCACAGGCATCTAATATTTTCAAATGATTTCAAATTTCAAAAGATTTTGATTCAAAATTTGATTTGAAATAATAATAATGAGTAAAACTCCCATTTCTTATTATGTTTAATGGGATTTACTCCAGTGTCCAATAAAGCTGTCTGGTTGACTTTAAAAGAATGCCTTTGTGGGAAGGGCAAAGATTTTGGTGTTTCATTTTATTTAAGACAATAATCGTGAATATATATTATTCATGTAGGATGGGTGCACACATTTGAATTGAATCTCTTTTTGAGATAACAGCAGTGGTGAAAATGTCTATTCCTGCCTCATAATTAGATTCAGGGTTGAATCCCTGCTGTGCCATATGTCTTCCTTCTTGAATGGGCATCCCTGAGAAAACTCTCAGTGATAATTTTGCTGCAGGGCACAGATGATTGTTTGAACCCAGCAAATAAAATTCATGGCATATCTCCATAATGTCTCAAGAGTAATTGTTAATTTCACTGAAATGCATTATGGTTGACTGTGTGAATGTGACATAAAGGCTTTAGATTAATTTTACGCTTCTGTGGTCTTTTAGGGGGCATAAATTAATATGGGAGGTTTTGTTTTGCAGTAATTCATAAAGGGAAATGTGTCCAGGGGGTTGTGTGCATGTGGATATGTCTACTGCAGGTGGCAACATTTGTATTCATGCTTTTATATTCAGAACACATTCTCTTCTTGGTACCAGTTCCTCAAACACTTTGGATCAGAAATATTACCATTAAACTGTTACACGAGTGAAGGTCTTGACTCATGCTTTTGGAAATGTGTGGACGCAGAAGTGCATTTCCACTACCTGCGTAGAACACAGCAAACATGCCTCTATTGCTATGCGGCTGCACATTGGGCTGGAACGGCCTCATGCTTCAGTGGACCCAAACCAACCTATACAGCGCGAATGCACACACACACGCACACACACATCCATCACACCAGCTGTTAGAGCATGAGTCTAAATGGATTTAGATAGGTTGTAGACTCTGACTTCTATTTCTGCATTACTGTAGCATGACTTTAAGTAAAGGGAAAGTGAATAGGAGAGTGAAATGGATGAAATCTTAGAACCACAGTCATTACTTTTTCTTTGAGGACCAGATATACAGAGAAGTGCATTTACTGTTCAGGTTATTAAGACATTGTTGTATTACTTTGTGACGTCCTGTGGGGGTGGGATGGGTTTTTATATGTTTAAAAGTTATATATTGCTTTACCTCTTACAGTACTCCTGCCACCTCTGTTTTTTAGAGAATCACCCAGTTGCATATAATACATGGGTTTATAGGTAACGTTATATGAAATGTTTTAATAACTGTGTAGTAACAAATTAACAATGCATGTATCTGTTTAATTACTGGTGATGCAATTTTATTCGTAAAGTTCTTATTACAACTGACATCGTCACAAAACAGCTGTACGGAATTTACAGAATCCCAGTCTGAGCCCCTTATGAGCAAACCAATGGTGAAAAAGGCAAGGAAACACTTCCTAAATTGTTGGAAGAAACCTTGGGAGGAACCAAGGCTCAGAGGGGGAAGCCATCCTCTGGTCGACACCGGAGAGTGATAACAGACAAAGAATATAAATTAATAAATAAAAACTAAGAGTAGAAATGAGTGCAGTTTGAAGAGGTATCTGCAGCTCCATGTGTGCAGGTGGGCCTTTGAGTTAAGATCAGGTAAGTGGTTCTGTCCATATGGGCTCTCCTCAGTAGGAGTGAGGGTGTACATCATGATTGGTCTGTATCACTATGGTCCTAGTAGCAGAGTGGAATAGGATTGCTTGTACATCAGAGTAGCTCAGCAGACACAGAGTGAGAAGGAGAGAGAAAGAGACAGAGAAAAGATAGAGAGGGAGAGAGAGAGAGAGAGAGAGAGAGAGAGAGAGAGAGAGAGAGAGAGAGAGAGAGAGAGAGAGAGA
>JBBIGC010002778.1:0-13733 GCA_037576955.1 Lepidarchus adonis | reverse complement strand
TTTACTCCACATGTTAGAGGTGATGGTGTAAACAGAAATATCTGTATTATATTTTACTCCACATGTTAGAGGTGATGATGTAAACAGAAATATCTGTATTATATTTTACTCTACATGTTAGAGGTGATGGTGTAAACAGAAATATCTGTATTATATTTTACTCTACATGTTAGAGGTGATGGTTTAAACAGAAATATATGTATTAAACTTTACTCCACATGTTAAAGAGCTGATGGTGTAAATAGAAATATATGTAGAGGGTTAAAGTGTTCCACTTTGCTGAACTGATATAAAAGTCTCCTCTCATATCTTAGTCTCATATTGCACAACCTTATTGGTTACTGTCACACGCTTTATTTTATTTATTTTTTTATTACAGCTTGGTTAACATGAACTTGGGCTGTTTTTTCTCTGATCACGTGGTTAGAATGTGCCTTCCCTGTTCTCCAGGTGGGGGCGCTAGTGCTTTAACTGTAATTCTCCCAAACCGATAAAGTGGAGAAGAAGCCGCAGCAGTTCGGAGGTGAACAGTGTTGTTGTAGAATCAGGAGCTGCAGGTAAAGAGCTGTTCAACACTTTTACACTGTGTTTTAATCCCTCTTACAGAAACAGAGAGAGGTGTTTCCTTTAGATATTGATAATCTTTGGACGGTTCCTAGTGTCCACTTTTCTGCAGGGTGGTCATTTACTCTCATAAACAGAAACATCATCCACAATAATATCTTACAGTGCTGAAAGCAGGAGTGTATATATGGGAGAATATGGGATCGAGTATGTCCTTTAATCGGAGGTGGGTTACATGTTGTCCTTTTAGTGTAAGACTATAAGTGAACACTGATGGATTTCATTAGGTTGGTTTAGTTTCTGAATAAAATTTTATTGCTTATTATTACTACTAATAAGTTATTTTAAGTAAACATGCAACTGCAATTATTATTATTATTATTAGTGATAGTAGAAGTAATAATAATAATAAGCTATACAAATGTAATTGTTGTGATCATTATTGGGAAACAAACCCATAGTTGTTCTTTATATTTGTTGAGTGTGAATATAATTCCAACTAAGCCTAACATTGCAAAAGTACACAATATCCCTAAAAACAAACTGAAAAGCACAACGTAAGAAACTCCTTCTGCTCAGATGCCTCCTACAACATCTAAAATGTTTAAAATGCTACTTAAACTCGGAGAGAATTGCTGTGGGTGTAAGAAGACATTTCAAAACTGTTCACATTATTTTTTTTCCCTAACAAGCATTTTCTGTTATATTCAGAATTCTGGTTTCAAAACACATATATCAAACTACAAGGATAGAACACACAGAACTATCATGCCTCACAGCTACACAACATCATAAAAAATACTCATTTCATCATCTTCTATTGCCTCAACACTCCCATTGGAGAGGTCAAGCAGACAAGGCAAGATATATATACCACATTATCAAACACTAAGCTATTGTGCTTTACACCCATGAAATAAGCATTAATAGAAGGTCAATAGCAATATTAGTTATAATGAACTTTATTTGTGAAACACCTTCCATACAAGACATAAACCCTATGGTCCTTAACAGTAAAACGATTTCAGAAATTAAGGAAAACAATAAGCATTATTTAAATAATCAATAAAGATTTAAATAAAAGGTTTAAAAGACAGAAGCTTAAAATTATGATAAAGGACTAACAGCAAAATCAAAAAGTAATAGTAATAAGGGCTGCAACAACGAATCAATTAAATAGATAAAAATCGATTACTAAAAGAGTTGGCAACGAATTTCAGAATCGATTCTTTGTGTCACATGACACAAAGACATTTGATTATTACAAAAAATGTAAACTTTAGATGAGTGAATACACTCTGTTTCCCTCTCACACACACTGATGTTAGCAGAGTTAGCGCCTCACAGACAGGGCGGAGCCAACATTTAAAAACAAACCAGCGGAGGAAGAGGAAAGATATGTGGCGGAGGCAGAGAAATCCATGCGACCCATAGTGGGAGCATTTCACACTAAATAAACAGAAAAAAGTGTGTTAATTGCAAAATATGATGAGGAGGAAGAGAAGGTAAATAAACTGTAGGGTAAGTAAGGAATGTAATGTTTACTCGTTATGACAAGTTAGCGTTAGCTCGTTAATAACTGCTTTAAGTTGTAAAGCAGGGGTGCTATAGTTACTTTGCACTGCAAGACTAAAAACACGTTATTATTCACTCGCAAATATCTAAAACATCTTAAATCAAGATTACTAGACAAAAACAATGGCATGAGAAAATTATTCTTAAAACTTCTGATTGAGATTATATCACTTAATTTTTAGGTGTTTTTTCAGAAAACAAGACATCATTTCTAATGCTATTTCACGTCTAGTAAATGTATGTTGATTTTTTTTTTATTAGATATTTTAATATTATGGTGCTATAAAGAAGCTGAGTGGTATACCTGTATATATTGTATGAATGTAGTGGTGCAAGATGCAGGGGGGGACGGAAGGACAATTGGCTTTCCTGTCTGTTACTGCTACTTAAAATAATAACAATATAATAGCAACATCAATATTAGTATTATTATTATCATAATATTGTGTGTTTTATAGTTTAGTATAGTTTTATATACTTTATAAAGTAGTGTTTATAAAGTGTTTTATAGATTAGATAAATCAATGAGCAGAACATTTTATAAAATCATGATTAGGGTTCATCTTTTTGTGTAAAATCTGTTTTAACACAACTTAATTGTCTCTACAGTCAAACCCTGTTAGCTCGCCACCAGTTAGTTTGACAAACTCTCCTCTCGTCATGAAAGAAATCTCACAGAACAGATTTCCTTCCATGCTATTTACCTCATTAAGCCTCCAATCTCACCCAATGCTACAGAATTTCAGATGTATGCCTTTTTCCCTCTATAACTTGCCAAACTTGGGTCTGTGTTAGCACTGTAGCCTAGAACGCGGTCAGTTGTGCTAATTAAATAGGTCAGCTGCTGCAGCAGCTGTTGGTGGGTGGACGACACTAATGTATGATGGACCAATCACTGATGCATCCTTGGTCTGGTTGTTGTCTGGACCATCAATAAAAACAGGAAAATCTTTGACTGATGGTTGGTTGGCTGGTCCGTCTGTTCACGCTCCGCCTACGTTAGTATGACCAGTCGCAAGTCACATTTTAATTTCGGCCTGAAGACTATTACAGTATTTGTGGTAGCTTTGATAATTGGTTAAAAATGTAAAAGCTTTAATTTTATTTTAAAAATCTGTCAAAAAAAACGTGTTGTCAAAGAAATGGGTTTCAAAGAATGGTCACTTAACCATTTCTATAGCTTGCCACCCTGCGTTTATCCAAATTTAGGGCCCAGACCAATAGGAGTGAGCTAACGGGGTTTGACTGTACTTTGTTGTGTTTGTTGTGATTTTTAAAATCTCCTTTTTAAATCTTACATTTCTTTTTTTTCTCTAGATAAGAACAACAATCTGTTTAAAGTCTTCTCCTGCTCCTACTGACTATAATTTTACTGCTGTAAATGCAAGAAGTACCATTAAGGAGACTAACTGTGTTGAAATCAGGAAAAACTAAATGTGGGAACATGGCGTCCATCAGCTCAGTTTCTCAGAAAACCTCCTTGGCAACTCTCCACTCCAACACATCGCCTAGGCAAGCACAACAAAAAATGAGGAAAGAGAGAACTCACCATTGCTCAGATTGTGGGAAGAGTTTTACAAGACAGAGTCATCTCCAAACACACCAGCGCATTCATACTGGAGAGAAAATGTATCACTGCTCAGACTGTGGGAAGAGTTTTACTCAACAGGGTACTCTACAAACACACCTGCGCATTCACACCAGAGAAAAACCATTTCACTGTTTAGACTGTGGAAAGAGTTTTACAGTGCAGAATAATCTCCAGAAACACCAACGCATTCATACTGGAGAGAAGCCGTATCACTGCTCAGACTGTGGGAAGAGTTTTACTCAACAGGGTAATCTACAAACACACCAGCGCATTCACACTGGAGAAAAACCATATTACTGTTCAGAGTGTGGAAAACGTTTTACTCAACAGAGTGATCTACAACAACATCAGCGCATTCACACTGGAGAGAAACCGTATCACTGTTCAGACTGTGGGAAGAACTTTACTCAACAGAGTAGTCTTCAAACGCACCAGCGCATTCACACTGGTGAAAAACCATATCTCTGCTCAGACTGTGGGAAGAATTTTACTTTTCAGAGTAGTCTTCAACGACACCAGCGAATTCATACTGGAGAGAAACCTTATCACTGCACAGACTGTGGACAGAGTTTTAGTGTACAGAGTAGTCTGCAAGCACACCAGCACATTCACACTGGAGTGAAACCATATCTGTGTTTAGAGTGTGGGAAGAGTTTTACTGTACACAGTCATCTCCAAACACACCAGCGTATTCACACTGGAGAGAAACCGTATCACTGCTCACAGTGTGGACAGAGTTTTACAAGACAAGATCATCTCCAATTACACCAGCGCATTCACACTGGTGAGAAACCGTATCACTGCTCAGAGTGCGGGAAGAGATTTAGAGATGGTGGTACTCTCAAAAAACATCTACGGACTCACACTGGTGAGAAAAAGTATTAATGCTCAAAGTGTGGGTGGAGCTTAAGGAATCTGAATTGAAAGATATAACGCATTACTCAATTTATGGACATAAATGTTTAGATGTCTTTGCATGAATTCAAATCTTGAGTTGATATTGACATGTGGTGCAATTTATTGTCAATAGCTCACTTAGAAATACCCTTACTGATAAAAATGCTGATTTCTAAAAATGCTTATTCTCCCCCCTGTATAAATACATTAAGAAAAAAATATTAAATACACAAATATATTTTCATCTCTAACTAGAAGTTATTTGGTTTGGAGTGGTCAAAAAAGCACTTGTAAAATATATTACTCCAGCATGTAATTCTTGATGGTTTTTGCTATTTTCTTGTCCTGTACTTTTTCTTTTACTTTTTTTTGTTTTTTTGCAGAGCCCACACAAAAGACTACACAAGTGGCCTGCACTGTTCTAAATTTTTATACTAATTTGCTGTTGTTTCTCACTTAGACAATTGAAACAAATTTATTTTGTCTTCTATAACCTTTACAAAACAGAAATGTTATTTACTTTTCTTTATAATACTTTTATCTCTGTAAAGCACATTGATGTTCAGTCTATCTACAGATTTATAAACATCACTGAAGATGGGGCTTACTGTATCCATGATGTAAGATAACTAGGAAACTCTTAAAAATGTTTAGCAACTGACATTCCATGCTGAAGTACATCATTCTCAGGGTTGCGCACAAAATATCTGGGCTCAAAGCTGATTTATTAGCTTTCTTCCATCTGATGTCCTTCAAGAAACCTGTGCTGGCTTTGAACATTTAGATGAATCTGCAGCATTCACTAGAGTAGTGAGCATTGTTGCCTGTCCTAGAAGAATCAAGCTCCCACATTCAGATGCAAATGGGAAGAAATTTACTGTATATATTCATCCAAGTATACTAGTGCATTCACACTGGCCTACACTGTCCTTACTGCTTTACTTATTTGCTGCTGTTTTTGTGTTGCTTTAAAGCTACACTGCTGAAGTGCTAGTAGGCACTGTGCTTGATGCCAGTATTTGGCTTCTGCTACAGACTGTTGGCTTCCATTGGACGCTAAAACTCAAATATATATATAGACACCTAGGACGCTGATGCTGATTAAACAGTTGGAGATGACCATTGTAGTAGGAGGTTTTATCATTTTTAACTTCATAATGTTGTAGGATCAAATTCATGCAGGCCATGTTCAACCTTGTGATTAATGTGTCCTTTTGTCTGTTACATGGCTTGACTAAAATGTGAAAAAATAGAAGACAGACCTGATTGAATGTTCAAAGTACTATGTCAGAGACAAATGCTTAGGTTTATTTGCAAAAAGAGGTTGAAAGACATGCCTTCCTGGGACTAGCAGCAAGGGCAACACAACTGAACGCCTCCTAAAAGCTTTACGGTAATATGTCGGGAGAGACTGGTGTTACCTTTCCCGTGTTTGCTGGACAACCCTTGTCAGAAACCCATTGAAACCACTAATTTTGCTCACTTAGGGTAACTCTCTAACTTTGAGTGGATGCACTTCTTCAAAACGAGCAGCTCCCAGCAAGCAATGCTCTCTCCACTCCTTTTCCGCTCGCATTACCCACCTGTCCATATGAATTGCTCCCCAAGAAACATTCCACATCCCACAACGTGTTACTCATTCATGCATGTTGCCGTCTGTTAATAAAGCACAGTGTTGTTTGATAAAGCCTCCGCAGCATCATTACAAACAGTTACAGACAGAGTTCTGTCGTTTGTTCTGGAGGAACAGAACCCCGACGTAACTCATGGACCCCCTGTATAGGTAAACCATTCCTTTCTCATAAATTGATTCATGCTCATCCTGTTGAGGGACAGCTCCCGTTGCCCTTTAGGTTGCCAGTGAGAGCATACAAAACTCCCTGTGAGAATGACATTTACCCACTCCTTCCTTCTGTCTAAATAAGGCAGGATGAAGTGCCCATATAAGGACAGGAAGTGGTGAAGGACATTCAACCATTGCTTTTAGTTTTAAGTAAACGATGCCCATATAAGGAAAAACAGGAAGACTTTCCCCACTCTTTTGAGACCTCAGACCACCTGTGAGGATGACCTCACTCTTTGTGGTTTTAGATAAGGCATGCCCTTATAAGGTAGAACAGGAACCTGTGAGAATGATGCCCATTCCTTCCTTCTGCCCAAATAATGTTACTGAGAATTCTCATCTTCCTTCCGCTCCTTATGCCCAAATAAAGTCATGATCTCCTCCCTCTGAGAATGACATACACCCATTCCTTCCTTCTGCCCAAATAAGGTTAGTGAGAATTATCTCACAAAGTTCCTTCCTGGTGACCAAGGATGTTGGCTAAGATTACCTCACTCTTAGAGATGAGAAAGGACATATTTTGTGAAGGATTGTGGAATTTGGGTATATTTAATCTTTTTTTTAGACAAAGGGACTAAGGGTTTCTCTGGAATTTCTCTGTAAAGTTGGTGATCAAACTGTTATCTGTAAGTTACTCCTTGCATCTACCCCTCTGTGATCTGTCTCGCCACTTGTCCTTGAAAGAGGCCCACGGAGTTCTCTGGGCCCTAGATAAGCTGCCTCTTGGCACACACACGTTTAGACAGCACAGAGGGAGCAATCAAACCTCTTTTCTTTCTCTCTTTTTGTCTCAATAAACTTACATGCCATATAATCAATGCCTCATCATTTTGACTCTGAAAACAACCTGGGATTTGATCTGACAAATCTATCAATTGGCATCATGAACAGGATTGGTGCAAAGACATCTGGAAGTGGTGATTTTGCCAACCAAAGACACTTAAAGCGCACATTCAACTGAGGCAAGACCGTCCTTACTGTCTTTTTGAGGCTGGAAAAACTTTGTATCTTCAATACCAAATTGAAAGAGTCATTTTGATAAAGACAAGTAATCAGTAACTGAAACTGTGGAATCAATTTGTGTCTGTACCTATCGTTTCTTTCTGGAAGAAGCTGTTTAAATCAAGTACTTTTGGGTGACTTATCAGAGATGGCTTTATAAAGGAGGCTCGGGAGTAGTTGAGCTAATCTCGTGGCAAAACTTCAGAGAAGGGAGGTTTACTTACCCCTGAGGTGTCTGTTGAGGAAATGTTAAAAGCCAAATTGGAGTTTGGAGTCTGTTCCTAGTGAAATTTGTACCAAATTTGGCCGTAAAGCCGACTCCGGAGGGTTTTGGCCACTTGACAGTATCAAACAAGCATGGGGGAAAGCATTTGGACAATGGAAAGTGGCATCAGCAGTGGTCTTTGGCCATAATGAGGCAGCTTCAGCGCAGAAATGAGGTCATGTAAAAAACTCATGCTGAACACCAATAGCTTTGCAAGAACAGGTTGCTGCTTTAACTGATTTCATTCGTGAAAAGAACCAGGAGTTGTCAGATGTGTGTTCTGAAAAGAACAAAGCAATATCAGTTTTGGAGTATAAATGACAGGATTGTAACTCTTAAGTTGGTGTGGAAAACTAAGACTATGAGATCTCACCACACGAGGAGACACTGTCCATTTTTGCCTTTTCGTCTAGGCTTTTATTTGTAGTGTTCTTTAAAACGATCACAAGTAAAGGGGAAATTAACTCTGTGTTCGTGCATTGAAAACATGGACTGAATTGGCTCACTTGAAGAATATTTACAAGCTGCACCCATAGGATGGGATACAAATTCTTTCAGCTATAGTGTGGAAATGTGTTTCCATTGGTCACGGATTGAAGGAGTCCCCTCCCTTGGGCCAGTTATGGCCTAGTGGTTAGGACTTTGCCCCTGGGATCTGAAGGTTGCAGGTTCCCAGTCCAAGCATCACTGAGGTAGCCCTTGAGCAGGGTGCCGTCCCCCCTGGGCTCTGTGGGCACTGTTGATAGCTGCCCGCTGCTCCACGTGTACACGTGTGATGGGTTAAATGCAGAGGACATATGTGATGCATTGTGTGCTGTGGTGTGTTCACAATGACAGATAATCACTTTCTCTAACCAGAGTCGTGGAGGGTAGCAGAGTGGGGGTAACCCACAGCAAACCCAGAAAGGCATCAACGGAGAGTTCAAACCAGGACTCAAACCCCTGACTGACAGAAGCCCTAGAGAAACTCTAGGATCTGATGTCAGAGCAGAGGCCTTACTAAATTGAGATATTAATACACACTAAAACTCAACCATTCTAACCATCCCATTCTAAGAAGAGAAGTATCAGATATTGATAATATAGAGTATAAAGAAAATTCTCAAATACCCATGTCATTTCTTTTATAAAGAGAAGATGCACATGTTAATAATGTTAAAAGGGAGATCATTTATTCCAAACACATGTTAATGGAAGGAACAGAGAAAATGTAAATGCTATGCTAATCTGTAACAGATATCCCCAAGACAATGCATGACAAATGCTATTGCAATATGTTCCACTGCATGATACTAATTTAGGCGCAGAAAACTCGGGAAATCCCAGAGGAAGAAGAAGTGATCGCTATTGCCAACACTAACATCAATGTCAACAATGCTTTCTACTGCCAAGAGGGGGTATTGGAGGAAAGAACTTCTTCTCTCACCAAAAACTTGGATTGCCAGTGATAATGCTTTGTCCTCGTCTCCAGCAAGACAGATGTGAAAAGCAGCTCGTCTAAACTCTGAGGAAAGGACACTGAGAAGAGAGGAGCCAGCTTTTATAAAATATGCTGGGAAAAGCACACAGGACCTTTGATTTGCCCAAATAGCTAGCAAAGTGGCTGGGCTAATTTGTTGACATTCCAGGAAAGAACAAAGAGAGAGACTGCTAGCGCTGGGCTGAAGCTATATTTTCAAAATAAAACTTTGTTTATACTTCAGAGGCATGGGGGGCTAGCAGTGGCTAGGCTAACACTTCAAGGACAACGGCAAAGCATCTGTTGTTATTAACTGGGCTGACGCATGCATGACGTGTCGTCTCTAGTCAAAACATTTTGGTGTTTTCTCTTAAAAGCCCGGACCAGTCGGGGAACTTTGTGAGTCTGTCTGGTAATGACACGCGATCATGCTGACTCTCACCCAACGCTGCGGGCTCTTCTGGGAAAACTTCGGTTTCATATGATGATTGTTCAAGCTTAAATGTAACTGCTGAAGAAACTGTGAGTAAAGATTGTTTTATTTTTAATATTAAAATGCTCTTCTGACTCATTCTTTGTGTGGAAAATCATTATTTAGATACTAGATTAGTTATGTCAAGACCTCACGCAACTTTAAATGTCCTTCCCGCTGCAAGGAAAAAGGGGTTTTATTTCCCAATCCCTTAAGCCTGAGGAGGCGGCATTCTGTGAAATAATAAATATGGATTAGAATGCTTCAGAGCAGAAACTGTATAGGAATTTATGGATTATAGTAGATATAGTCCTATAAACCTTAACACCAGTCATTGACATTGCCTTTTATCAGGTCTCAGGGTATTCCACACATTATTCATCGTCACAGATTGACTGCAGAGTCACTTCTGGTCATAGGCTTTTCTCTGCAATTTCCAAGGTGATTCTGTGATCTGGAAATTATGGCAAAAGTCTAAGGGTTATAAAGGCATTATTGTAAACTACAGGCTTGTAGGTGCTAAATCTGAAAACTGAGAGTTTAAATTCAGTGTTAAGTAGGAAAGGATGGGTTCACCTTCTGTTTTAAAAAGCACTATACAAAACAACTTTGTCTTGAAATCTGAGCACTTGATTGACTTGTGTATGCTTTTCTTTGCACATTGACAAACCCTAATATAATTAGCTGTCACCAATTCTAGACCTAGACATCTGTCTTCATCTTTTCCACCACAAATATAAATGTCTAATGATGTGTGAGATTTAGCTTCAGATGGAAGCCATCAGACTTTAGCAGAAGCTACAAACTAGCATCCAACATTGTGCCTACTAGTATTTCAGCTACAGCACAGAAACACCAACACACAAATATGTAAAAGAAATCGAAACTAATGGGTCCATGCCAGAATCATGATGCAAAACAAATCTGTGATGAATATGAAGACTTTCAAACTACATTTAAAGTTTAGTTCTTCCTGGGAAAATACAGTCAAAACATTTTATTGTATATAAGTGTTTTGTAAAGCTATACTTAGCAACAAGTTTTCACAATTTCTTTTTTGATGAATCAAGAGTTCTAGGTGAGATGGCATGGAAGTCTTAACCTTAAGTCTCACCCACACTAATATCATTTCTCTCCCATGTGAATGTCCTGATGTTTCTTGAGGGCACGACTCTCCATAAAACTCCTCCCACACTGTGAGCAATAATACAGTTTAACTCCAGTGTGAATGTGCTGGTGTCTTTGGAGAGTACTCTGTACAGTAAAACCCTTCCCACAGTCTGAGCACTGATACGGTTTCTCTCCGGTATGAATGCGCTGGTGCCTTTGTAGTGTACCACTCTCCCGAAAATTCTTCCCACAGTCTGAGCAGTAATATGGTTTTTCTCCAGTGTGAATGCGCCTGTGTGTTTGGAGGTGACTCTGTGAAGCAAAGATCTTCTCACAGTCTGAGCAGTGATACGGTTTCTCTCCATTGTGAATACGCTGATGTTTTTGTAGGCTACACTGTAGACTAAAACTCTTTCCACACTCAGAGCAGGAATACGGTTTCTCTCCAGTGTGAATGCGCTGGTGTCTTTTGAGATTACTCTGTGTAATAAAACTCTTCCCACAGTCTGAACAGTGATGAGGTTTCTCTCCAGTGTGAATGCGCTGGTGTCTTTGGAGATTACTCTGTCCTGTAAAACGTTGTCCACACTCTGAGCAGTGATATGGTTTCTCTCCAGTGTGAATGCGCTGATGTTTTTGTAGACCACTCTGTGCACTAAAACTCTTCCCACAGTCTGAGCAGTGGAATAATCTCTCCTTACTTGTTTTTTTTGGACTTTGCCTAGGAGATTTGTTGGTGTGGAGAGTTGCAGAGTCCGTTTTCTGAGAACCTTTGGATTCCATGTTCCTGCATTTATTCTCTCCTGAGATTTCTAGCAGTACACTGTGCTCATGTGGAAATGTGGATCCTTGTAGCAAGAGAGGGCTTGTAACAGATCATTTTTCTATCTGTAAAAGAAAATTGGTATGTCAAAACAAGAAAATAGTGACAAATGCTCAATTAAGTTAGAGTTCAAACATATTTTACATACAAAGATGAGATCATTACCCAGTGTCAACCAGATGAGGATGGGTTCCCTTTCTGTGCCTTGGTTTCTCCCAAGGTTTCATCCTACAGCTTAGGGAGTTTATCTTTGCCTCTGTTGCCCTTGGCTTGCACAGCAGAGGCTTGGACCTGGATTTCTGAGAAGCTGCTTTGTGGCAACACCAGTCTGTGGTCCCTACATGCTTTGGAAGGTCCACCATTGTCCCCATACCAAAGATCAGCAAGCCCTCATGTCTGAATGACTACAGGCCTGTTGCACTAATATCTGTAGTCATGAAGGTGTTTGAGACGCTGCTGAAGTCAATCATCTCATTCTCTATCCCAAGCAAACTCGACCCTCTGCAGTTCACCTATCGCCCCAACAGATCAACAGAGAATGCCATCACCCATGTCCTGCAGTCCACCCTCATGGACACATGGACAAGAAGCAGGGGAACTATGCAAGAATGCTGTTTGTGGAATACAGTTCAGCATTCAACACCATAGTGCCCAGTAGACCAAGTTTACTAATCTGATGGACTTGGGACTCAACAGCCATCTGTGCAGGTGGGCGTTCTACTTCCTCACTGGCAGATCACAGGTGGTGAGAGTTGGCGACTGCACTTCCAGCAGCATTACCACCAACACAGGAGCTCCTCAAGGGTGTGTGCTCAGTCCGCTGCTGTATTGTCTCTACACTCATGACTGTGTGTATAGCACCAACATCGTCAAGTTCGTGGAGGCCACAGTGGTGCTGGGCCTCATCTCAAACAACAATGAGGGGGCAGACATGGCAGAGGTAGAGAACCTGGCATCAGGGTGTCAGGACAGCTGTCTCCAGATGAACACCAACAAGACCAGAGCTGGTAGTGGACTTCAGCAGGACACAGCAGCGAGACTACAAACCCTTGCACATCAGTGGGACTCCTGTGGAGAAGGTGAACCAGTTTAAATACCTGGGCATCTACATCTCTGAGGACCTGGCATGGTCAGAACACATCCACGTTCAGACCAAAAGAGCAAAGCAGCGTCTGTACCACCTGAGACAACTCAGGAAGTTTGGGGTTTCTTCAAAGATCCTAAAGACTTTCTACACAGACACTGTGGAGTGTGTCCTCACCCAGAACATCATGTGCTGGTTTGGGAACTCCTACACACAGATGTAGGAACCAGGTCATCGGTATTTTCATGGACTCCTCACACCCCGATAAAACTCTCAGCCAACACTAACATGCAACATGAGTGAGCAGCAAACATGTAGCGAATGCCAGTTATGACAGTTGCCACCCCCACCTCTCGCCACATTTAGGGCCCAGACCAATAGGGACGAGCTAAAGGGTAGTATATACTGCAGTATATATAGGACTGTAGTATATAGAACGTGCCTTGTCTGCCTTCAGTGGCAGAGGATGTGGCGAAAAAAGTAGCAGCCATTTGTATAATGAATGACTGTGATACATGTTGGTTCTAAATGTACTTGTTTGATAGATGTGTTTTTAGTAAGCGTTCTTGAAATAATGGAATAATGCTTGTGTTTTTACAAAAAAACTTTTTGAACTGTCCTTAAACATCTTCCTACACTCACAGCACTGCACATATTAGATGCCATATCCTGCTTTCACTTCAAAGTTCTTGTTGATTACGTTTCTGTGTGTGAGAGTAAATGACCATCCTCCATGAGAGTGGAAGATAAAGCTGAAAACGTAAACATAAAATTGAGGGCTTAGTTTCCATATTATGTTGTAGGAGGCCAATGATGTAGAATTTAAAGTTTACTTTTTAAATCTTTTTTATTATGTAATTTGCAATGTTGCTCCTAATTAAGAGAATATCTGTATTTGTACTCACACTAAGGGTTTAAGTCCTTGATAATAACAAATAATAATAATAGCACAAAATGCAGGTTTACAAATTGGTACTCATTAATGGTAATAAAATTATATTTACAAACTAACCCCCCCCCCCCATTGTTTTTTATCTCTCTTTTTTCT
>JBBIGC010002756.1:0-13734 GCA_037576955.1 Lepidarchus adonis | reverse complement strand
ACTGTATTGGACAGGTGATGAGCAGTGCCTGGTTTTCTCCACACATACTGCTTAGAATTAAGGCCAAAAAGTTCTATATTGGTCTCATCAGACCAGAGAATCTTATTTCTCATCATCTTGGAGTGCTTCAGGTGTTTTTTTAGTAGGTGAGGCTTCCGTCAGGCCACTCTACCATAAAGCCCTGACTGGTGGAGGGCTGCAGTGATTGTTGACTTACTACAACTTTCTTCCATCTTCCTGCTGCATCTCTGGAACTCAGCCACAGTGATCTTTGGGTTCTTCTTTACCTCTCTCACCAAGGCTCTTCTCCCCCGATAGCTCAGTTTGGCCAACTCTAGGAAGGGTTCTGGTCGTCCCAAACGACTTCCATTTTAGGATTATGGAGGCCACTGTGCTCTTAACCTTAAGTGCAGCAGAATTTTTTTGTAACCTCTGTGCTTTGCCACAATTCTGTCTCTGAGCTCTTCAGACAGTTCCTTTGACCTCATGATTCTCATTTGCTCCGACATGCACTGTGAGCTGTAAGGTCTTATATAGACATGTGTGGCTTTCCTAATCAAGTCCAATTAGTATAGTCAGTATAAACATTAATAAGGGAAAAAAATGAACTTGAATGATTTTAGCAAATGGCTGCAATATAACGGAGTGAAAAATTTAAGGGGGTCTGAATACTTTCAGTACCCACTGTATCTTTACCTTTACTGCTTATTATTATTTTGCTTACAGGTTTCATCAGCTGAGATCTTCCTCATTGGTGCCATTGCCAAAGCTATTGCAACATCTGCCACTTATCCACTGCAGACCGTCCAGGCTGTCCTGAGGGTAAACATATTCCTTGTTCCTTTTTTGACAGTGGATGTGAGAATTATGTTTACATTGTCTGAATTTGTAAAGAAAAATCTTTTTACACTATTTGCTCATGTTCCATCATCTGTACCACTGTGTCCTCTTCAGTTTGGCCAATACAAGTCACAAGAGAAAGGGGGTCTACTAGGCAGCTTACGCAATGTGGTGGATTTACTAATGGACAGGATCAAGTAAGTCCACCTGCATAACCAACAGAACTGCAAAATAGATTGTTACAGCATAGAATGACTGAATTTATTGGAGTTTAAAATACATTAATACTTCATGATACATCAGTATGAATGTAATGATTCAACAATATTGATTTGTTTTGACTGTCCTGGTAGAATTGGAGATGTCAAGCATTGAATTGTGTCCTTAAGAACTGTAATAAAAACGTCTCCGAAGATTTACAACACTAGTAAGATGTAAAGGCTAACACTCTTGCCCTGGCCTTATCTGTTCTATAGGAGAAACGGGGTGATAGGCTTGTACAAAGGTCTGGAGGCCAAGCTTCTGCAGACGGTCCTGACTGCAGCCCTAATGTTTGTGGTGTATGAGAAGATTGCTGCAGTTACCTTTAAACTGATGGGCCTCAACAAGAAACTAAAGCACTAAGATATGTGGTCTTAACAGTAAAGCCCTGACCTAACTGGACACAGCCTACCCTCTTACTACCTCTAACTTTACTTAGGCCAAATATTAACCGTCATCATTTTGTAGGTCTTACAAAATATGTCTTAATTCTGCACATCTATTCTTAATTCTAACATCAGTCTGGTCATACTATTTTGATTTGGATAGTTTTGACTCGATTACAATTTTTACATTAGTTTTTTTTTTTTAATGTGTTATCATCCATTTTTGTCATGTCACCTACCGTGTCTTATTTTCTGTTTTCTTTAGCAAATCACAAGCAATGTTTTATACAACTTTTAATCTCCCTTGACACACATCTGTAGGGGGTTAACATGTTTAGTGGACTTGCATACTTCTAGAAAGAAGACATTACATCTCTGACAGCACCTTGCACTGACGAATGCTTTTTTTTTTTTTTTAAGTGTTTACATGATCTTGCTAATTAAAAACATATTTAATGTGCACTTTTTTAATTTAAGGGAATGAAACAACTTACTAGTACTAGTCATACTAGTAGAAGAAGGCACTGTTTGTAGAAAATAATACAAATTACTGTTAACTGCTGTTTTGCTGCAAAGCCTCGAATGATCTGTCCTATGTTAAACAATGGTTCACTCTAAATGTGCAATTAGTTTATGTACTTAAACGTGTAAAAGAGTGAATTACTTGATGCAGTCAATATGATTTTAGAAATGTTTGTATTATGACTATTAACATATGAATAGAAGCATTTTATATGTGGTTGTGTGCATTTACTTTCTGAATTATTGCTGCCAAGAAATCAGAAATTGTACTTTTACATCCTCAATTCTTTATTCACACTATCCAACACAATTCCCTCACACATCCGTCCTTACCACTGTGCATCAGTGGTGCTGTATGTAGTCAACCATAGCTACTGGTACAATGTAAAATTTACAATAGAATTCAGTTGAGCTTTCATACTTGAATACCAGTCGGTATATATGCAGGATTCACTTTTATTTGATTTACTTAAATGAATGTTTTTATGTAGTGAAATCATATACAGTCTACTTGCAATAAAATACAATGTGGGCAAAAAATCTTGTTCATGCTCTATGGGTTAACCAACTTAAAACACGACAGGTTTCAGCAATAGACATACTTTGTTTAGTTTAGTAGGTTGTGTATGCAACAGAGAGATGTTTTATTGCTTTGTTTTCTTGGATGATTATGTTTATTAGGCTTTAAAGGATCCATATCCTGTACTTCATTTTTTTTGTGGGTTTATATACCAAAATCTGACAATTCATTTTCCAACCTTTCTTCCCTTAGAATCTAACAGCTTGTTTTGTCATGAATGGTCTGATAGACGGCCCTGGATGGTGTCACTTTCAAAAAGAAGTTCAGACTAAAAACTCAATACTTTAACATGTAATGAGCAGAACTACACGCCTTGGTTTTGTGACATGATAAAACAAGCTGTTTACACTGCTTACTTTCCCCATCTGGATCCTATGAACTGTAAAGTGAATGTTTCAAAACTTTAGCAACACCCATCATCATTAAACTCACAATAAACCCACATTGTACAAAATCCAGATTTTCAGGATATGGGCCCTTTTTTTGATTTGAATATAGTATGCAAGATTATATATAAAATTCTAGACAAACCCTAAAAAAACATTTCCACACAAAAATCATACAAGTACATATGTGGCCACGCAGAATGAATTTAAGACAGTCTCTTAAGAAATCTTTTGACTTTTTTTGGTGACCTGTTGGAAAGCCAGCTTCAGCGATTACACATGTATAGAGAACAGTTCCATTTAAGGGTCAGTGGTGTGTCTCTGGGGCATGATGGCTTCCCATGTCCTTTACATACCAATTTGGGAGGAATGTATACTCAGAATCTCTGTGAACTGAGTAAGTCACATCTCTGTGTGGTTCCCAAGCAAACATGTACACCAATCTGAAAAACAATGTAAGGAAATCTATCAATATATAACACACGATAAGCTGCAATTAATGCAATGAGCAAACTCCATACCTTGGATTGTCCTCTTTTACAACAGATTTCACAAAGGACAGGAAATCACTGCAGAAGTTCATGCAGACCGTCGGCCTCCAGCAGTTGTGTTCAGCCTGTATAAGAACCAATTTACATCATTTTCATGATCACAGCTAATGATAATGGCGATCACAAAATCAGTGACCAAAAATAATGGGTTAATTAATAACTATATATTTATAGTAACTTTATAACTTTATATTATAAAATAAAACTGTCCTCATGCTCCATTTCATTAATACAACAAACCTTGATGAGCTGGGATATTTTGGAGATGTGAAACGTCTCTACAGAAACCACCACTCCATCTTGGTCTCGAAAGCCAGCAACTATTTGTGGAACTCCAGGTAGAAAAGACTGAGCCCACCATTTCAGCAACTTGAATCTATGCAAGACATTTGTAAAAACTGCTTTAACAAATATGATCAGAAAGGTGTTACACTGACTGATAAGTAAAAACAATATAAACCTCAATTTTGAACAAATTATTTTTAAAGCAAACCACTTATTTCGGTCAAGTGCTGACATGTTGCCAGCAAATTATATAATTATTTTATTGGCATAAAATGACTGTACTGTAAAGATCAGGACATTTAGGCAACACTGTGCTGCTCTAAAATGTCTTACTGCACTTACTTTGGAACAGTTTTCCAGACCTAAAATTTCCTATCGTGATTCACCATTAGCCATGTAGTTCACTCCAATACACTACTCGCTTTACAACCGGGAAACTGGTTCTTTAGATGTAGGAAAATGTTCTGCTCCAAAGTGGGTACTGCACTGTACTTACTGACCCTGTAGTTCTTCTTTATTTCACCTATTCAGAAACATTGGTCACTTCCACAGGGACAGTCGAAATGCACACCTGTGAAAATTACTGCGCTGTTTTGGGGTGCAGATTTCAGCAGAGGTTTTTAACTCGATGTAGCAGGCTGGAGCTGGAGGTGCTTTGGGGTCTCCGTCTCGACAATCCACTTCCCCAGAGAACAGAAGCTTATGATCAGCCAGACGGGTCTGGATAACAGTGCAGAAAGCCTCGTTTGTGTTGACCACTCCATCTCCATCTGGAGCATTATTCACATCATCTAAAAAGTCAAGGTGAAAAAATGAAAAGTTAAATATGTGTCTCCATTATTCTTCAGAGATTCAAGAGGTTTATTGTCAATCAGAATCAGAATAACTTTATTGTCCCAGAGGAAATTGCTTATGCAATTTATACAACAGTATACACAGTACAGTGTATTGAAATGCCATTTTACACAGACCCCACCTTGGTGCATTTGTAAGGTAAAAATATACAAATACATACAAATATACAAACAAATGCAATTAAATACACATCTAAAAGTAAATAAACTAAAATAAAAACTACATACACATATATTTAAAAAGACACTTATAAATTTAAATCAGCTTGACTACATTTTGGAGTAAAGAGAAAAATGTGAATGTGATATTCTGCCAAACTGTTGCATTACTTGCCAATATAATACCTGCACACATGTACTGCTCAAATTTATAACCCCAGTACATCATCTCTTCATGCCTCTCGGTGCGGTTTTCTCTGCTCACTCGGGCAGCCTCCGTCTCCACTTCACTGATGTAAAGCGTCCCACCGAACTTTGTCACAGCCAACAGCCATCCCTCCTGAGTCTCGTATGGAGTGGTCAACAGTTTGGTTAAGTGGCCTCGCCATGTGACAAAGTCCACACCTAGTGTACTGGAAATTAATGTGGTTCAGTAATTTTGTACCAAGAATCAGTACCTCGCTTTTTAAAACAGATTCATGCAGTACGTAAACATTATTTAAACACATACTTTTCACGTCATAGCTCATGCACTCCATAATCAGACCCAAAGCTGAAAAAACAACCTGTTTTGAATGAACTGCTTTTGTGATTATATATACAGTGGGTACGGAAAATATCCACACCCCCTTAAATATTTAATTATTTCTTATATTGTAGCCATTTGCTAAAATCATTTTTTCAATCAAAAAATGTTTCCCCATTGACATTGACATTTTTGCAGATTTATTAAAAAGGAAAAACTTAAATATCACATGGTCCTAAGTATTTAGACCCTGTGATACTCATATTTAACTCTGATTCTGTCCATTTCTTCTGATCATCCTTGAGAAGGTTCTACACCTTCATTTGAGTCCAGCTGTGTTTGATTATACTGATTGGACTTGATTAGGAAAGCCACACACCTGTTTATATAAGACCTTACAGCTCACAGTGCATGTCAGCGCAAATGAGAATCATGAGGTCAAAGGAACTGTCTGAAGAGCTCAGAGACAGAATTGTGACAAGGCACAGATCTGACCATGGTTGCAAAAAAAATCTGCTGCACTTAAGGTTCCTAAGAGCACAGTGGCCTCCATAATCTTTAAATGGAAGAGCTGAGCTATTGGGGGACCAAAGCCTTTGTGAGGGAGGTAAAGTAGAACCCAAAGATCACTGTGGCTGAGCTCCAGAGATGCAGCAGGAAGATGGAAGAAAGTTGTAGTAAGTCAACTATGACTGCAGCCCTCCACCAGTTGGGGCTTTATGGTAAGAGTGGCCTGACGGAAGCCTCTTCTCCAACACCTGAAGGACTCCAAGATGATGAGAAATAAGATTCTCTGGTCTGATGAGACCAAGATAGAACTTTTTGGCCTTAATTCTAAAAAAAAAACCAGGCACTGCTCATCACCTGTCCAATATAGTCCCAACAGTGAAGCAGGGTGGTGGCAGCATCATGCTGTGTTTTTTTTTTTCAGCTGCAGGAACAGGACGACTGGTTGCAATCGAGGGACAGATAAATGAGGCCGAGTACAGGGATATCGTGGACCAAAACCTGCTCAGGATCTCAGACTGGGCTGAAGGTTTACCTTCCAACAAGACAATGACCCTAAGCACACAGCTACAATAAAGATGGAGTGGCTTCACAACAACTCTGTGACTGTTCTTAAATGGCCCAACCAGATCCCTGACTTAAACCCAATTGAGCATCTCTGGAGAGACCTAAACATGACTGTCCACCAAAATCTACCATCCAACCTGACAGAACTGGAGAGGATCTGCAAGGAGGAATGGCAGAGGATCCCCAAATCCAGGTGTGAAAAACTTGTTGCATCTTTCCCCCAAAAAATTAATTGCTGTATTAAATAAAAAAAATTCTGTCAATACGGGGTGCTGTATGCACATTAATGGGGGAAAATGAACATGAATGATACATATGATAGAGGACAGTTTATCCAAAAAGGAATCATTCACAGTCCTAAAGACAGAGAAATAAAAAGAAATCTAAAGGGCAGAGGATAGAAATTATAAAAATAAATGATGACTGATATTGTTACAAAAGCACAGATAATGCAGAAGTGGACCACAGAGGAAACATGGAATATGAGAAAACTGAGGATAAGCCATACCCAACAATAAAGTTGAATCTAATATTGAATCTAATCTAACAATTCACATCATGACTTTTTTAATATCACGAGAGGTTGAAATTTTTTTTGTAAAATGCATTTGACTGTTTGACTGTGGAATATTAACCATTAAAAATGGCATAAAGATTGTATACCTAATGAATTTTAAGAGGTAGCTGATGAAATATGGTAATATACTTACCAGGCTGCTGATGCAGAAGCATTTCTGGACTGAAGTTTGGCGCTATTCTCCAGAATCCACCGTAACATATGGTCGAGTTTCTCCTTCACATTGTCGTCCCTTTTTATGAAACGGTCGTGATAACCGTCCCTTAGATTGAAATGAGGGCTTTTACCAGGATCAACGTAGTATCGCAGTTGTCTGGAGTCGTTGAAGAAACTGCGCTCTGAATCCAGGGAGAAGACTCCTACTTCCACGGGCTGTTTGTACAGTGGAAAGTCGCGCTCGTACAGCTGCCTCCTTGTGCTCAGAGACTTGCTACCTGAACTAAAAGTGTCATCCCCTGGTCTAAAGCGTTTAGCAGAAGCGTCTTTATCCCTTTCTTGCTGTGGGCAGTTACGGCTTTTCTGCAGAGCGCCCGACTGTCGCGGTTCCTGACGGCGACGCTCCATACCTTTAGAGCTACTGCTTATTAACTAGCATGTCAGACGGGACTATATGCGTGCTGTGTAACTACATTTGTGCTCTGATACTTCATTGTGAAACATATTTACGAAGTCCACTAGGAACGTAAGTCTTCTTTTATCTTTACGTTGTGGCTACAACGTAACATAGCATAGCATTGACTAGCCAATTAGCTGCAGCAGTTTCTCTTAATTCTCAGAGTAAGTTAGTACAAAATGATATTTAAGTCGATAAAAAATTATAATTTAAAGCACACGTACAAAATTAATCAAGTCAGAAGCCGAAAGGTCCACAGAAAAGAATATCACCATATTTTGCTGTTGTGATTCGGACAGATGATGTGTGAAGCCACCGACCGTCACTTTACTAGATTTCAAAATAAAAGACATGTAAACACATTGGCAACAGATACTAATCCAACTACCACGGGCACGTACCTTTTCTTGGTCGCTTTTCTATAAATACATTTAAACACCACACATACAACATAAACAGTTCTTCGAAAACATACAGGTCGGTAAGTTATTTAAACCACAGTTTAGTATCAGTTACGCAATTATTCAAAATTCCTTTTTAGTGTATATCATGTCATATATTCAATTTATACTCAGAAAATAATATATCAATAAAAAGGTTCAAGTTTTACTTAAGCTGTTAAATTGTTGCATTTATGGAAATCTTTTTAAAATAGATTGTTTCTTTTAGTAATGCTCCTTTTGTGTCTTTTTTTATTCTAATTGTGTCCCATGATTATTTTTAAAAAGTGAAGAGACTCTTAGTTTTATAGATAGTACTGTGATAGATAGATAGATAGATAGATCAAATGGAACCAAGCACAAGAAGACTCCACCAACGTGGCCATAGATGCATCTAAGCCCAGCAGTCACACACAATCTATCAATGTAATGTTCCCAGAAAGCTATTTCCCACTTATAGCTCATGTTACAGCACTTGTTCTCTTTAGATTAATGTATTGGACTCTTTTGTAGCATTTAATGATGTAAAGGATTTTCCTGGTCTTATTCTGGCACTCCCAGATAGTAATGTACCACTTATAGTTCATGTTACAGCTCTCGTTGTCTGTATCTAGTGACTAAAAGTAATGTGTTGAACTTTGTAGCGCTCAGTGCTGTCATGTCCAAACAAAATGCTTGTTCCTGTAGTTGCTTTGGACAGAAATGTCAGGTAAATGAATAAATGTAAGTGTAGATGGACTTTGCTACAGACTTTAGTCTAAATGGGCTAAAACAGCGGTTTAAAGTGAGGACAAACCTGTTAGCACTTCTTGTATTTATACACTAAAGTTATGGCAAATTTGTTGGCAAATGTAATTATTACAGACTTGTTCTGTGAATGTATCACTGCACTGCAATGTTCTTTCACGGATCAGGGTCTGTGTGTGATCCAGAATCACCACACTAGAGATGTGGTCCTGATACTTTACTTCTGCTTGGTTTGCTATTTTTACAGCTCAAGCTATTCTGTAATACTTTTAAAATTTTCTAACCTAAAACGCTAATTCCTTTCCTATTTTCTACAAAATATTCTCCTTACAGTTTTGCAAAACTGCAACCGAATGACCACTAAACTATTATTTTAAAGCTCTGTCCACTAGAGGGAGTACATTATACATTTAATCTCTAACCTGTTATTTCCTGAACTAGACTTTTAAATCACACTCGACAGTATATTCTCAAATTCCCAAAAATATTCAGAGCTAATCATCCAGCATTAGTCCTGGATACTTATGCCCTTGTGGCTGAATGCAATCAAATCCTTACAGCAAAGTCCCAATTTCTAATGTACTGCCTTCCCAGATGATTAGAGGCCATTAATGCAGTAAAAGATTTCAGAAGGAGTGTTGGATGAGCAGGTGCCAACAAACGGGAACTAGGGCAAAGGAACTACAATTCCAGCAGAGGAAAAAAAGCTTTATTTTCATAATGGATGCTTACATCAAGAAGTTTGCTAATCATCCTGATATTTACTCTCCATAGAAAAGTGTGCATTCTGAAAGCTCAGATATGCAAGAACTAGTGAGAATAAAGAGCTTTTTGATTCACAAAGTACACAGCTTCCTGCAGCAAGCACTTCTCATACATTTTATACAGCAGTCCAGATATCCTGAATAGCATTCCTTGAGAACTTAACTTTCTCTTCATACACTACAATGCAACACATAACTCTGAGCCATGGAAATATCATGTAAAATACAGTACGATCAGTAAGCATATATGGACAAATACTACTCCAACGGAGACGTTATTATGGGGAAAGCTACTGTACAAACAGAAGCATGACAGTCCATAAATCTTGCAATAGACTGAGACATGATTTGCAGGATCAAGTCCAGTTAGGATATCACAGTAAGGAATATTAATGATACAGGCATTATTCATAAGCTCTGCAGAGCAAGCAGTCAAAGCCAAAAAAGGAACATGGTGTACGTTATGAACTGAAACTATACATCATTATAAACTGTAGTACAGCTATTGTAACCATATGTTCAGTAACACTCTGAACATTGCAAATGTAAACCTGAAATATGGGTCAAATAATGTGTTACTAGACAGGGATGTCAAAGAGACAGTCCAGTTTAAACAGAAAATCACAAGAGCATTTACAGAGCCATAAAACAAAGCATCAAAAACCAGTCTCTCTCTGAAATTCACATAACAAAGAGGAATTTGTGCTGTTTCAGCAGAAGCAAATTGTTGCTGTGGTCAAAACCTCCTTCAAAACAACTTTCTTTAAACACCATTTGATAATGGCAGCATGGCTTTTACTAGCTATGGTGTAAATTACTTTGAATAATATCTTGCCATGCTAATACATATTTAAAGAATGTGTTTTATTTCATTTACAAAATGACTACTTCACGGACAAGAGGTTTTCTTAAAACAGCAACAAAATACTGTTTTTACTTTTATCTTGAACAGCACACACTTGAATCGTCAGGTCCTATGAAACAACGAAATTACAGAAACACAGTAACTGCAATATCAAAAAACGCAACTCTGCATCAATACAACAGCTCCTGAGATTTCATTCAACTGTGGACTGAGATGCTTTGGAAAAGTCGGAGCGCTCGTTTGGGCCTACTGTAGATCTTGGCTGAGTTCCTGTGTAGTGTTTAAGGTTGGAGAGGTTGGAAAGCCACTTTGCGAGTGTGTTTTAGAATCGGAGTGTCTCTCTCCTTCTCTCTCTCTCTTTGTTTAAGCAGAGACTGACTTGTCGTGTGTGTGTCTAGAGCACACGGTTCTGCGTTCGTGAACTCTTGCCCGTCCCTCATTCTGGCTGGGTGGGGCTGGAGCTCCAGAAGAAGAGGCTAGGCAGCCTATAGCCGGAGTTTCTCCTGGCCGGGTCTGGCAGGGTGAGGGTCTCCGGGGCCGATTTCTTCCGGGGTCTGTCTTTGGGCACAGAGAGAAAGTCCGGAGCCTCCGTGGCCAGCGGTGTGGATGGGGCGCTGGACGGTCCGCTGCGGGCACAGCCTGGCAGGGGTGTTTCGCTGATGGAGATGGCCGGGGGGAAGGTGCCCAGCTTTTTATTGGTGGCCTCCTGAGTGGCACGCTCATACTCTCTCACCTCCTCCATCGTCATGTCTTTCAGAGGAGACAGAAAAGAGCTCTTACTCATGCAACAACGCAGTCCACGCATTTCTTACATAAAACTTTATTCTGAGCCCTGAAGAAGAGAATATGGCAACAGGAAGGTAAATCATGAACCTGAATGGTACGGACACGTCTATTTTTGTGTGTTGCTGACAAATGCAAGATAAAAAATGTTTGGATCATGACTTCTGACAAAAATCTCCACACTGCTGGATGTTTGCTAGTCACAGTAATAGCTGTTTTCTACAAACAACATGCAGGACACTCTGGGTTGAGATTTGAGTGTGTATATACATATATATTTATATTTACTTACAGTGGGTACAGAAAGTATTCAAACCCACTTATTTTTTTCACTTTTTAATCTTTTTTTTCCCTAATAAAAACTTACCTCATAACTTCCTCATAAATGTACACACAGCACCTCATATTGACAAAAAACACAGAATTGTTGACATTTTTGCAGATTTATTAAAAAAGAAAAACTGAAATATGCTCCTAAGTATTCAGACCCTTTGCAGTGACACTCATATTTAATTCTGTCCATTTCTTCTGATCATCCTTGAGATAGTACTACACCTTCATTTGAGTCCAGCTGTGTTTCATTATACTGATTGGACTTGATTAGGAAAGCCTGTCTATATAAGACCTTACAGCTCATAGTGCATGTCAGAGCAAATGAGAATCATGAAGTCAAAGGAACTGCCTGAAGAGCTCAGAGACTGAATTGTGGCAAGGCACAGATCGGTCCAAGGTTACAAAAGAAATCTGCTGCACTTAAGGTTCCTAAGAGCACAGTGGCCTCCATAATCCCCAAATGGAAGATGTTTGGGACAACCAGAACACTTCCTAGAGCTGAGCTATCGGGGGAGAAGAGCCCTCCCTGGTGAGAGAGAAAGAAGAACCCAAAGATTACTGTGACTGAGCTCCAGAGATGCAGTCGGGAGATGGAAGAAAGTAGTAAGTCAGCCATCACTGTAGCCCTCCACCACTCTGGGCTTTATGGTAGAGTGGCCTGACGGAAGCCTCTCCTCAGTGCAAGACACATGAAAGCTTGCATGGAGTTTGCTAAAAAACACCTGAAGGACTCCAAGATGGTAAGAAATAAGATTCTCTGGTCTGATGAGTCCAAGATATAACTTTTTTTCATTTTTTCATGTGATATGTGTGGAGAAAACCAGTCACTGCTCATCACCTGTCCAATATAGTCCCAACAGTGAAGCAGGGTGGTGGCAGCATCATGCTGTGGGAGTGTTTTTCAACTGCAGGGACAGAACGACTGGTTGCAATTGAGGGAAAATGAAGGCGGCCAAGTACAGGGAGATCCTGGACGAAAACCTTGACCTGACTTAAACCCAATTGAGCATCTCTGGAGAGACCAAAACAATGCTGTCCACCAACATCTACCATCCAATGTGACAGAACTGGAGAGGATCTGCAAGGAGGAATGGCAGAGGATCCCAAAATCCAGGTGTGAAAATCTTGTTGCATCTTTCCCAAAAAGACTCATTGCTGTATTAGATCAAAAGGTGCGTCTACTAAATACTGAACAAAGGGTCTGAATACTTAGGACCATGTGATATTTCAGTTTTTCCTTTTGAATACATCTGCAAAATGTAACAATTCTGCTGTGTGTACATTAATGGGGAAAAATTAACTTGAATTTTAGTAAATGGCTGCAATATAACAAAGAGTGAAAAATTTAAGGGGGTCTGAATACATTCCATTCCCACTGTATACATGTATAATAAAAGAGACTTATTTGAATTTTATTTCATATGAGGACAATTAAATATCAGCAAAAACGTTCAATTAAAAGAGTTTTATTTATTTATTTTAGAATGTCACAGTATATTCTGTTGCTAATATACTTTCAGGAATTTACATTACAAGCATGTTTATTCTCCAAGTAAATGAATGGGTAGGGATATTTTCCAAAAGGGTCAATGTCCAAAGCAGGCGCGTGAGCCACACTTCAGGCAGCCCTGCTCTTCAGCATCTAAGTGATCTATCCTTGTTAAAAATAGATGATGTACTGATCATAGCACACTGTTTTCCTTTTCTGTTTTGCTTCCCATGCTTAAAATAAAGTTCAAAGTGTTATTTTCCTTCTTTCTGATCAAAGATCAGCCTCAAACAGTGCTGGTACTGCCGCGCTCTCAGTAGGAGCTAAAGGACCTGGAAGCTCAGAGCTGTGCTGTTTACAAAAGCCTGTGCTGTTGCTTAAGCAAGATCATTTCAAAACAGCAAATTATTCAATGGGAGAGAATTCTCTTACACACTGGTGGTTGTAAACGTAAAATGGTGAAACACAGATTTGTCCGTTTGGAATAACACACTAATGCACTGAAAACAGTGGCTTTGTAACAAGAAGCAGCTGTAAAATGGCTAAAAATGATACACAGGAATATATTAAGCTATGCAGCTCCTTAGGGCCATGGCCCATGCATGTTTCAACATGAAACTTTAGATTTTGTGAAATTCTTACACATTAAGTCATTTATTTTTCAATGCAAAAAAAAGAAATAAAATAAAATAATAATAA
>JBBIGC010002712.1:0-13741 GCA_037576955.1 Lepidarchus adonis | reverse complement strand
TCCCCCCCCCCCCCCCCCCCCCCACACACACAACTGTTTAACAAAGCCAAACACAACAGCCAAAGTCACACACAAAACACACACACACACACACACACACACACACACGTGATCTTAATACTGCATGCACTCCAGCAGAGCAAGATTTCCTCTCCATAGAGACTCCATTCACAGCTTATAGAAAAGCACTCAGAGTGGGCCTCTCTCACTTGCTCCCTCCCTCTCTCACACGACCCTCTTTGTAGTGGTGTGCATCAACTCTGAAACATGCTCAGTTTTGGCTGTTTTCAATGTAAAATGTGAAGAAATAAAGTGGAAAAAATGTGTTTTTATTGTCTACATTGCTGTGCTGGGAGATCGGTTCTGCTCGAGTTCACACAGCCATTAACCATCATTCAGGATCCCATCATCACTTAGGGTCTGAACCCTAGGTCTCCACACCAGGTCTAAACTGCTCCGGAACTAAACAGCTCTGGGACTGAACCACATTGGAACTTTGGGACCAGTTCCAAACTGGACCACTTTAGACATTTTGGAACTAAACCAATTCAGAACTGGACCACTTTAGTCAAATTTATTTACATTTTGCTTTTTACAGCTGACATTGTCACAAAGCAGCTTTACAGAATCCGGGTCCAAGCCCCTACTGAGGCAAAGGCAACAGAGGCGATGGAAAAAAACTCCCTAAACTGTAGGAAAAACCTTGGATGGAACCAAGGCTCAGAAGGGGAACCCATCCTCCTCTGATCAACACCGGAGAGAAATATCAGAAAAAAACAAACAAACAAAAAAAACGCCAATAATAATTTCAGACTAAATAGGTGTCAGTAGTTTTTTTGTGTACACATGGGCCTCATTTTGTTATGAGGAGTTAAAACAGAAAACAGAGTAGCTCAGGCCACGCCCACACAGAGAGAAAGAATTAGGGGTGCTCAATGTTGTTGATTAAGAACAATGTACGTGGTCTAAGTGTATGCAGGACTCTCTATGACAGCACAGCTAAAGGGGAGAGCCAGGAGGTAGCGGACACAAGGCCGTCCTGGGATGTAAGGCAGTCAACCACTCGACTCAAGTGAATGCGTTAGACTGGGGGCAACAGCATCCAAACATCCCAGTTTAACAATAAACTCTATGCCTGAGAACCTTCTGAATTGGCACCTTGTCTAGATTATTAACATACACATGGAGAATAGTATTGGGCCTAAAATGGAACCTTGTGCAACACCAACCTTTACCTTGCTAAGAGTAGAGGAATCAATTTATATCTACAAACTGATAGTGATTAATCAGATTAGTGATTAGTGATTCTAGCCTGTCTAGTAGGATGATGTGATCAATAGTAGGGGTGTGACAAAATATCAATATGGAGATATATCGTCATCCTTGTTCACACAATATGATAATCATTACGTCAACGTCGATATTTAAATGAATAAACATTCGCCTCCAATTTGACTCAGCGACATCGCGACTTCTCTCCTCTGGGTGGCGCTGCTCAACTGAGTGCAGGAAACTTGGGTGAAAGCTGAAGAGAACCTTCCCAACTAGTTTCCAGAAAGAACGCACATTTAAATCTAAAGTGTGCCTTTAAACACACCTCGATGGAGCGCTTCTTTAAAAAGGTGGAAAGACTCAGTAACCCCCACCAATATTTACCGTTTGCTGAACTGTCCTCAACAATAATTTAGATCAGACAGAAGCGAAACACTCCATAATTTGTCAGGAATACACAGGGTTAAAACCAGTTGGCTGTAATGGAAGGCGTGTTTCATGGGAAGCAATGCATTATGGACTATGTAGCGTCTGGTGTGGGAAAATAGGGGAGTTGTAGTTTGGGTTAGTAGCGCAACTTGCCAAGTGACAAAGGGGAGCAGAAGTGAATCCCTCAAACCAAAGTAGCAGTTTCTCTGCGCTTCCAACCAAGAAAATAGTTAACAATAGTGTTGTTGTTACTTATGTAAGTTAATAAAGCATCCCTGTGTTTATGTGATGTCATTGTCGCTGTTGCTGTATCGTGACCATGGGCCCCGTATCGCATATCCTATTGTATAATAAGATACCCTGCGATTCCCATCCCTAATCAATAGTATCAAAAGCTGCTAAGTAAGGAGTAAGGAGTAAGGAGACACAGATGCAGATGCAAGTAGAAGGTCATTTACTTTCACCTGCACACTTTCTGTAGTATGAGGAAGCCTAAACCCTGAGTGGAACATTTAATGAATGTTGTTCTTATATAGAAATGAGCATAACTGCGGTTTTACTTTTCTAGAATCTCAGAAATAAAAGGGAAGTTTGACATTTCACACTTTATATTGATTAGTTTACTAGAACAGACTCAGAGACTGCTCTTGCAGGCCATTTAACCCATTTATCTGCTCCGTGGCCTGGGCTTTGGATGTGCTATGCTACAAGAAAGGAGATCAGCACCTTCCCGAGTGAGAAGGATACCTAGCAGGCCACATTTGCCCTCAAAAATTTTCCAATTATCTATGAAGCCCTTTTTTCTGAGCACCACCTAGCCATTCAGCAGTTCAGCGACCACAGCCTGCTGTAGGTCGTCACTACGCCGCATCGGTATGGTGCCAGAGCATATTACGTCATATGCCATCGCTATTTTACACACCTCTATAACGTTTCTCTTAGTAACCTCACTTTCTTGAAGGTGTAGATCATTACTCCTACATGGAAAGCGATCTTTGAGTACCTATATTGCCTAGAACCCTGAGATTACCTGCTATGCCTCACACTCTGGCTCCCAGGATACACCTGACTAATGCTGCTGGAGAGAGACTGTGCTACAATCGCTCTCACTGTCCCGCTCAAACATCTGGATGCGCACCTGTAATGCTGTAATCTTCTCTGTCAGGGAGCCAACTAAAATACACCTTTAAAGTTATTACTAAAGATGGAGGAAGAATAACGAAACATGCTCAACACACTGAACAAGCTGAGCTGTTTAGGACTTTGGGACTGAACCAGTGAACTGCAACACTTTAGGATTGAGCTACAGTTAGAGCTGGACAACTTCAGACTGAACCAGTTCAGAACCAGACCACTTAAGGACTTTGGAACTGAACCACTCTGGGACTGAACCAATTCAGAACTGAACCACTTTGGGACTGAGGGATGGAGTCACTTCGGGACTGAACCATTTTGGGAATGAACCAGTTCAGAACTAGATCACTTTGGGATTTTGGAACTGAACGACTTTGGAACTGAGGGATGGAACCACTTTAGGACTGAACCTCTACAAGAATGGTGGAGAGAGCTGCTGTGAGAAAAGCGATTGAGGAGTTTGCTTTTTGAACAGAGTTGAGTCAGTGTGTTTAGAAGCAGGTCAGGATGGAGGAGGGCTTTAAAGAATGAAACTGCACTGAGGAACAATGCAGCAGACTAGGTCTCACACACTCATACACACATGTACACACACAGACAGACACACAGTGTTTGTACTGGAGAGGGGTCAATTCAAACACACTGTCGGCCTTGCAGACTCTCTACAGAGACATGAGGAGAGAAAGGGGGAGGGCAGGAAAAAAGCAAAGAAAGAAAAGGCCCAAAAGAGAAGGAACAAAAAGAAAAAAAGCAAGAAGGGAAAAAGGAGGGCCTGCAGAAAGTGCTGTAGACACAGATACAGAGAGAGAGAGAGAGAGAGAGAGAGAGAGAGAGAGGGTTGGGCAGGAAGAGGAGAGAGTGAGATGAAGAGAGAGAAAATAGAGAAAGAGGGAGTGAGGGACGAATGGTGGAAATTGTGTGTAAGAGGGAGAGAATGTGAGAGAGAGTGTGTGGCCTGAAGCTCAGTGCCAACGCTAACACAGAACAGCTAGCGTAGCATTTCCACTACCAACACAGGGCCATGACCAACACTAAGGAGCTCACCCAGTTCCCCCCCCCACAACACACACACCCACACTAACAAACACAGCACTACTAATACTGCGGCTCTGCAGGCATCGCTCAGTGATAGAACATCTCCAGAACAGCAGGTCTTGCAGAGTGTTCCAAGTTTGCAGTGGTTAGTAGCTACCAGAAGTGATCCAAGGAAGCACAACTGGTGAATCATAGGCACCCAAGGCTCACTGATGCATGATGGGAGTGCGGTGTGACCGAAAGACGATCCTGTTGTACAGAAAGTTAATGCTGCTCTGATAGAAAGGAGTCAGACACACAGTTCAGCTCAGTCAGAGCTGTTTCAGCAGCATGAGGGTCCTATTCACTATTAGGCAGGTGGTCTTAATGTTATGGCTGATCATGAGGGGGAACTACTCAATATAAGGGACGCAGTCTTAATAATGTGGCTGAACGGTGTGTACATTTCTGCACACCTCACTTACGCTTTGTTTACGGAGCTGTTACGAGTCTCTGCTATTTCTGTTCAGTTGAATCAGACACGTTTGCTGCCCAAGGTGTATTTTTAGCACTTGAGGGACAAGGATCATCAGCCATAACATCAATACCACCTGCCTATCAGAGCCTCGGTTTGTACTACAGGAGCTCCTTCACACATGCATCAGTGAGCCTTGGGTGCCAATTGCTGGCCAGTTCTCCTATCTTGGATCACTTCTGGTTGGTACCAACTACTGCAGACCTAGAACCTGCTGTTCTGGAGAAGTTCTAGCATCACAATAAGGCCTCAGATCATCAACTTCAAGAACTGAGTGTTCACTTGCTGCCTAATACGGTATATTCCACCCACCTGACAGTCAGTGCTACTGCCTTCACCTTGTATTGGCCTCAATGTTATAGGTGATTGGTGGGTGGGTGTGTGTGTGTGTGTGTGTGTGTGTGTGTGTATAAAACTCACAGGTGGACTTGTCCTGCATCTGTATTACACACTTGGCCCCACGGTTTGTCTCACGGTTGTTAAAAGGCCGCACTCTCACCGCCACCTTCACTGAAGATGCCATGATGACCAATGGACCAATCGGCTTTTGGCACCTGGAAGAGGAAGAACAGAACCTTGAACATCTTAAAGAAACTACTGTCCATCTGCAATGGCTGGGGTTTCACACTGACCCCAGATGTGGCTGATCAGCAAAGATGTGTCTGTCATACTGTGTCATAAACCACACCCACAAGTACGTTCATGAAGAGCTGAATGTAGTTTGAGCTCCTTGAGAGCTCCTTCATAATTCCTGCCCAACCTTCACTGGTTGATGTTAGGTGCACAAACCTTTGCTACTTTACCTTTACCCCTTCTGTCCAGTTCATCCCAAACCAGATGGATGGAGCTGAAGCCTATAGACCAGGCATGGGCAAACTAATCCGGCCCGCCGAACTTGAAAAAATTAAATGAATAAACCTGCTTAATGTTTTATTTTCCCTGCAATTCTGACGTTTTCCCACAAGATGGCGCACTGTAGATACATTGACTTTGTTAAGGTGAAGCGTAGGCCTGTTACTCCTCGTTTTCACTTTTTTGACCCATCAGCCCTTCTTTAAATATGAGCGGACCTAAGAAAAGGAAAGTGAAACAGCTCCAGAGGAGCTGCAGCTCGAACTGATCGACCACCACAAAACTAACTCCAGACTTTGATGCGCTAGCTAAAAAAGGAGACCAACAACACTGTTCCCATTGAAATGAAAAGTGTCTCCATGATGCGCACGCGCAGATCAAATATAACGGCGCTCCACAGACTGACTTGCTGCCACGGTTTCTACCTTGCACTGTTCGTTGTTGACTTTTGGCACCGGGGAAACAAATTGAATAGAAGGAGCAGGACATGTACATCTGCATCTACTACCGTTTTTGAAAAAAGACAGTCAGGAGGAGAGTGATGGTGATATCTTGAAAGATAACAGAACTTTCAGTGCTTTAATATAGAAATGGTTATTCATTTAAAAAAAAAAAAGGCACATTTTATACATTTGATTTTCAGTGTTTTAAGACTAAGTCAGATATTTTGTTGTAATGCTTTTCTTCACTTTCATTTAGAATTAAAGCATATATTTCCTCCATATCCCAAGATGTGTATTTTTTCTCCAGTGAGGTGAGGTTACCAAAGTTCTCCATCCATCTGCTCCCGGTCCGGCCCCTTTGTCAAATGTTAGAACCCATTGTGGCCCACAAATCAAAAAGTTTGCCCACCTGTGCTATAGACTGTGCTTCTACTGAATCTACGGTCAAGTTCTAAGGTTCTGCCTCTTTCTGCCTTTTCTTCCACATTGTGATCTCCATATACGGGTTACTTCAGAGATCCATTCCTCCGAACGCGACGTAACAGGGGAAAATCGAGTAAAAGTCCACTTCCATAACTCACATGGTGCACGTACAGAACAGTAATGAAGTCAACAATTCCTGACCTTTATTTCTGCAGTAAATACGTAAAGAGAGATCACTGGAGGTGAGAAGAATTGCCTGATAGGTATTGTAGTTTGTTGACAGAGTGAAGAGTCTGTTGGACGAGATGAGCGGTGCCTGATGGGAATTGAAGTCCCTAGGTAGCGGTGAGAGGTGAGACAGAGGGCAGATTGAAAAATGGAGCGTGAGGCAGAACCAGGAATTAACATATGAGATGCCACTCAGTGACGAAGAGAGGGGAAACAGGCAGCCGCTTGAATTTGTCCACTTGCCAACTAGTTCCAACGCCAACGTTGTTTTTATGTCAAAAATGCAATAAAAATGTTTACATTTAAATAAGGGAACCAGCAACATAACCACGAATTGCTTTATGTTGAGTGCGTCGTGTCCCGAGGAACCCCTACAGTACTACTTCCTGCTCTACAGTACTGTACTAATACTGCATCAGAGGGTGGAGGAACAATGTGTTCCAGCTCCGCCTTCCTTCACACAGAGGGGTTTGTAGGTCATCAGCAGAAGTTGGGAACAGAACATGTGAAAATTGTTTACATTAATAGACTATTTATTGTGAACACGTACAGTACCTGTACCTTTATACCATTTAAGGTTATTCACTGAAATAAAACTCCTTAAATGACCAGTAAACACTGATGGTTGTAAAACAGGTCAGCAAGGTGTGGTCGGACTGGGATTGGATAGGGATTGGATGGTATGGAATGGAATGGGAAATAAATGTTGTATCTTTCTTTGTGAGACACTGTTGGGGGAGGGGCGTAGTTTAGTCATTTTTGTCTGCTTAAGCAAAACCCTAACCTGCCCAACCGGCACATCACTACTTTCAAGAGCCTTGTAGCTTCGCGTCAAAACACGTCTCAGGTGATTGGCTACATCAGGCGCCCTTCAGATGTGGTCTTGCTCTTTGTTTCTCTCTCTCTGCCTCTTTACTCCTTTTCTCTCTGTCTTTCTTTTGGTTTCTGTCTCTCTCCCTTTCGCTCTCTGAGGCAAGAGAACATCAGCTCCACTCTTTCCATTTTTCCACACTTCACCCAGGGCAGATCATTTACCGTATACACACTTTGACACAGAGGTGTGTACCTGTGTGTGTGTGTGTGTGCAACAGGTGTTTCCTTCATCAGGATAACAGTCTGGCAGGCAGCCAAGTCACACGTCAACACAGGACAGACAAAACTAACCAGCAATTACAATAGTCTCTCTCTCTCTTCCTCACACAGAGTTAGAACCCCACCTAAAGTTGTAAGTCCACAGTTACCAGAGGAAATGACGCTTCGCTGGCCTCCACTGTGTGATTTCACAGAGTGTTAATGAGTAATCACAGGTATTTCAGCCACACAGGCCTAACACTGGTTGCCCGTGTTCAGACAGGCGTCATATCTTTTTATTTTTAAAATGGCGAAATTAAAGATTAAACTACTGACACATACAGGCGGGAGAAAAACATTGATACAGCTTGGCATTGGGATATTTTTCCACCTAATGATATATCAATACAGCGGCAAAGAGTAAAAGTGTTTGTTTATTACATTTTGCAGTGTTTTACATTCATTTAACAGACTTTAATTTTAGTTACTCTGATAGAAGTGTTTCTGAAGTCCACAAGGTGGCGGTAGAGCTGCCTGTTCTCTTGTGTAAATGGTAAAGGAAGTCAGAGTGGGAGAGATGGCTGCAGAGACTCCTGTACCCAACACACCGTCTGATTTGCAGTGGAACAATCACAGTGATATAGTACCGTGGAACAGAGAACCTGACAGTAGGGGTGAGCAACACAAAAGACCACATCAAAATCTTTTAGGAACATCTCATTTTATCTCCAAACTGAAGGTCTTCAGTGGAAGAGACTCACGGGTGTTCTCACATATATGCTCACCTTGTATCAAACCTGCTTTGCAACTACGGCTCAGTCGCATCTACGACGACCTTATATATACACATTGTGAACGCCTCTACACCCGCATTACATCAACAAACACCTGCATCGCAATATATCCACCTCAGATCTAAACCCCCTCAGATCTACGCCCCCTTTGAATCTAAAACCCACATTTGTACCTGTGCCTGCCTTGCATCTAAGCCTACCTCACTTCTACTCCCACCTTTCTCCAATGTGCACCTACGTCTACCCCCACTGTGCACCTATGCCCACCTCTTACCTAAGCTTGCCTCGCCTCAAAAAAGCTAATCTTCATCTCAAAACATTAGCAGGAGCAAATAAAAGGTTCCGCCTCCATTCTGCAGTACTTCAGCTGGATGTTACTGATGAAATAAATAGCGGTATTAAAGTCAGAAGGGCTATAGCGCCCCCTAAATTAGCGTAAAACAAGTATTGAATACTAATTTATACAAAAAATATTTTTAAAGGTGTAATTAACATGAGAAGAACGTAATAACCCATCCAATCCACAAATGCAAAGAAATTAAACCACAGATCAAATGAAATGACACAGGGAAGAAGTATTAAAGAGGAGAAATAAAATGTATTTAATACTTCTAAGCTTTTGTTGGTGATGAAGCGTCAAGACACCTCCTGTATGGAGAAACTAGTCACATTAGTCTTCAAATGCTGAAGGTTCCATGGACTCCTTCTATGAACTCTGAGCTTTGTTCTTTCCATAGATTTTCTATAGGATTCAGATCAGGTGATTGACTGGATCATTCTAGCAGCTTTATCTTCTTCTCTAAATCCAATTGAGAGTTTTCTTGACGGTGTGTTTGGGATCATGGTCTTGCTGAAACATCCTCATTCCATCTTCATCATCCTGGTTGATGGCAGCAGATTTTTTATCAAGAATGTCTTAGTACATTCATCCTTCCTTCAATTATATGAAGTGTGGCAGTGCTTCATGGTGATAAACATCCCCTCACCATGATGCAGTTGGTTTGGTGTTTTTCAGATGATGTGAAGTGTGTTTTTACCTCCAAACATGGTGAGTATTATGGAATCCAGAAAGTAAAATTTTGTTCTCATTTGACCAGAATATTTTCTCCCAGGATTTCACAGGCTTGTCTAAATGTTGGTCAGCAAAGTTTCAACGTTTTTACTTCAGCAATGGCGTCTTGCATGGTGAGCGTTTGCACAGGCCAAAGTGGTTGAGTGCATTACTTTCTTTGAAACAATCAATCTTTCTGAAACTCTCTACAAATGGACAAGTGTTCTTTTCACTTCTTTGTCTGAAATAGTGTGGGGAGAACCTGGTCATGGCCGGATTATGGTGAAATGATGTTCTTCCACTTCTGGTTTATGGCCCCAAAAGTGCTCAGTGGAACCTTCAGTAGTTTAGAAATTCTTCTCTAACCAATGCCATCAGTATGTTCTGCAACAATAAGGCTCTGAAGGTCTTGAGAGCTCTGTGGGTTTTCCCACCATGAGAAGCTTCGTGTGACACTTTGGTAATGAGACTTTTTATAGCATCAGTTGGGAGCGAACCAGCTGATATTAATTTGTGGATTGTTTTCTAATGTTAACATGACTTTCTGTGGCTTTTTGCTCTTTCCTTCATTGGTTCAATACTTTTTGCCTGTGTTATTCCATGTGTTTACACATAGCATAAAGAACTAAAACCTATGGTTTGATTTCTTTGCGTATGTGAACTGGATGGGCACCTTTGGAAATATATTTACTGGTGACGTGTTCAGTACTTATTTTACCCATTGTATATACACCAATCCACAACACTGATGACTTGCTCTTCCCTTAGGTCATGTGACATATTCCTGCTGAAAGTATTCTCTACAGTGCATGTACACAGCCTGGGGGTGGGGCTTAAGTTCCAGGCAGCATTAACACATGCCAGTGTATTTTCAGGCAGGGCTAGTTCAGAATGAAGGAGCAGTATGGGCCAGGCTGGAATGTGCCTTAAGAGGCTGTGTGTGTGTGTGTGTGTGTGTGTCAAATGTTCAGCCCACAAAAAGGAACTCTGCGCAAGCCATGGAGACCTACACCCTAACACACACACTGCTGTCCGTGACACAGCCTGCATAACACACATAGTTGGCATTACGAACATATTGCTGCCCATTTCAACACACACGCCGGCTCATGCAACCGCAGCAGGTGACTGGGGAGGTTCTCTCGTTCTTCTGCTCCCCTCTGTCCTCCTACCCCAAATGAGATTACAGCCATCAGCCATTACATTAAGACCACCTGCTTAATATTGTGATCAGCTATTGTATTAAGACCACCTACCTATTAGTGCATAGGAAACAGCTCTGACTGTATCAGTGTCCTTTGTATCAGAGCAGCTTTAACATTCTGTACAACAGGATCCTCTTTGGGATCACACCATGCTCCCAGAATGCATCAGTGAGCCCTGGGTGCCCATGATTTAGCAGTCATCTTTCTTTGGATCACTTAGGAGCACTCCACAAGACCTGCTGTTCTGGAGATGTTCCAGCGTCACAATAAGACTAAGATTCTTACGCTCTTGCTTCCAGCACATCAACTTTAAGAACTTACTGTTCACTTGCTGCCTAATATACCGTACCACCCTGACAGACCCCACTGTAATGAAATAATGAGTTAATGTTCCTCACGTCACAACAAGGCTGTGTATGAGCTGTGAATGCAGAGGTAAGGAGATTAGGGAGGAATGCACGGTTTTGCAACAGTAAACTTGTTGTGAGTCCACACACACACACACATATACACACACACACACACAAAATCAGACCAGACTTTAACCCACGATTAATCCTGAGCTTTGAACAAACACAATGTGCTGCTCATGATCATGTGAACACACCGGCGTCCCGAGGAAGCTCTGTGATTGGTCCAAGATCTCTGTGCACACGCTAATTCAGTTTAGTTATTTTAGTCCAACTCCATGTGAATGGGGCCTTTCAATGTCAGATTTACACTGCTGGAATTGAGTGGAACCCAGGAACCGAGAGGTAGAAATGATGAGTGAATGGAACCAGATGGCATCTCTCCAAACCCCCCAGTGAAGCTCCACGTGTGGAATAGTGGTGATGGTGAAATAGTGCATCTGAACTAAACCACTTTGAGGAGGCTCACACCATCCTTCACGTTCCTCTCCACCATAAATGGGTTAAGACCAAAAGCTTCTGGCAGAACAGCATCTTCATCACCATTTCATGTCTGTGAGGGAGCTTTTAGAGGAACCAGACATCTGGTTCCATTCGCTTCCATTTCAAACAAACTGGACCCACCCTGAACCACTCAGTTTATGGCTTAACGGATTTGTTCATCGATCAATCAGAAGATGCTATGGAGGAGGTGGAGCTAATGTTATGAAGTCTTATGAGAAAATATTGCAGAAAGACTTATGGGAACAGAGGTGATGCCAGTCTCTCTCTCTGCTGGTCTCATTTTAGTGGTTTGGGTGGAAAAACCAAGGAACACCTGGTAAACAAATCAACCCCCCCACACACACACCCACTTGCATTCCAGATGTTATAGAGGCCATGTGTTCACCTCGAATGCCTCAAAAACACACAGAATGCATCAGAGGACAGAACATTTAACAATGAGAGATTTCTCCTTCAAACACCTCCCAGCAACACCTCCATGTGAGCTCCATATAGGTTTAATGATGGGCCCACCTGGGACCCGGCTAATTTTGACTGGTCCCCAGTGGAGCAGCTTGGGTGAAGAGCTGCCCACTGTTTCCGGTCACTTTTCTCATCAGGAGTCACTCCCAAATTCTCCAGAAAACCTGGATGTGTTTACACCCAAGTGGAGCCCAGATAAAGCCCATGGAGAACCCACGTGGGCTGTCCCAGGTAGAACCCAGCTACTGCACTGTGAGCCCGTATGAGCCTCAGCACCGGCCCATAACTGAAACGGTGGGAAACGTCACCCACTCTCGGTTCTTCTGTCTGCTCAGCTCTGATGCTCTGGGATCTCTGGAACATTTTCAGCAGGTTGGGAAATGATGAAATATCTGAAAACTGCAGAGTCAGCGATGACGATCAGCTCACACTTTACCAACATGGCTACAGACGCAGAGCAAAAACCAAGACTGTGTGTGTGAGAGAGAGACAGAGAACTCTGATACGGATTCTTTAAAATCCTGCAGTCCATCAGGAATGCACCTCCGGCACTGCTGAACTACACACACACACACACACACACACACACACACACACACACACACACACACACACACACAGGAGAGGAAAAGGGTGAAAAGGTGAAAAATATATAAACGATAAAGAAAGAACAAAAAACAGTGGAGAAAGGAGAGAGAATGAAAAAGAGATGGAGGGAGAGAGAGAAAGATGAAAGAAAGAGAGGGGGGTAGAGGGAGAAATAAAAGAGATTGGAAGAGAGAGCGAGAGAGGGTTGGAGGGAGAGATGAAAGAGAAAATGAGAGCGGGATGGAAGGAGCGATGAAAGAGAATGGAAAAGAGAATGAGAAAGAGATGGAGGGAGAGATGAAAGAGAATGGAAGAGAGAATGAGAGAGGGATGGAAGGAAGGAGAGAGAGAGAGAGAGGGGAATGGAATCCTTATGTTAGTCTCTGGAATGTCTCTCTATCATTATAATCTGGTCTTCTCTGTAATAAAGTCTTGCAGACGGCAGCTCTGGTTCAAACACACTGACACACACACACACACACACACACACAGCTGGACTGGCATTCATTCGCATAAAAAAGTGCCTGAAGGGAGACAAAGGTCTGAAAATGACAAAAAAATGGTGAAAATACCACACACACACACACACACACACAGTATGACTACATGTATTGAGGAGCTGATAAGACATGTTTGCCTGTCCCTGAGTGACCGATACGAACACTTTGTGACTCAAGTCCATCAGTTCCACAGAGTGAGAAATGAACAGATAACACTGGCGACATAATTAAATATATTAAACTGTAAATGAGAAAGTTTTATAAACTGACAGGAGTTGTGACCCCATACTGTACTGTACCAGAACATACTGTACTGTACCAGAACATACTGTACTGTAAAGCAACCAACTGCACTGTGATGTACAATACAGAAATGTAATGTACTTAACTGTAATACTGCACTGTAACATGACATACTGCACTATAACATAACATACTGCACTGTAACATACTGCACTGTAACATGACATACTGCACTATAACATACTGCACTATAACATACTGCACTGTAACATACTGCACTGTAACATACTGCACTGTAACATAACATACTGCACTGTAACATGACATACTGCACTATAACATACTGCACTGTAACATACTGCACTGTAACATACTGCACTGTAACATACTGCACTGTAACATAACATACTGCACTATAACATAACATACTGCACTGTAACATACTGCACTATAACATACTGCACTGTAACATAACATACTGCACTATAACATAACATACTGCACTGTAACATACTGCACTGTAACATACTGCACTGTAACATACTGCACTGTAACATACTGCACTGTAACATAACATACTGCA
>JBBIGC010002690.1:0-13745 GCA_037576955.1 Lepidarchus adonis | reverse complement strand
GAGACAAACACATAACAGAAACAAACAAACAACAAAAGAAAAAAAAGAGAGAGAAAGAAACAACGGGGGGGGGGGGGCAAGGAGAACAGCAGAGAGCATGTATCATGGTTAGACAATATCAATATTAACAACAAAAGCAATGGCAACATATCTACGTACATGTAATAATTAATTATTATAATAGTATGATGATTCCATCAATGAAGACTTCCTTAGTCGTTTTATGTGAATCCACCAGTGTGTGACTGTTGATGTGAGCTGTTTTGTCACTTGGAATCACTGTGAGTGGTGGTGCAAGATGCAGGGGGGACAAGCGGACAGCACCCCCTCCCTGACATGAGGCGAAGGCAGGTGAAGCTAGGCATTCGAGGCCTGCAGAGACCCCTCCTGACATAAGGCCCCATAGTCGGGAGCCTCTATCCACTTTCAGAAAACTCTAGCAAGAGAAACACCCCTGGTTGCAGAGGCATTCTCCTAAATGGAGAGGTGATACACTCCAGTAAGGGGATGCATTGTAGTAGGGAAAGCCACAAGGGACAAAGGGGACGATGGCCCCCAAACAAGGGGGCTCGCAGAGGGGGGGATGCAGCAAGACCCAGCCCTGCCCACAACCCACACAAGTGCAGGACAGGCCCAGAGTCAAGATCTCTTGCCAGCCAGGGCCACGATCCCACCCCGGTGGAGCTCCGCCACACTCTGGCAGGGCCAAGGCCCCTCCCAGGCCCGGACCCCCAGCAGGGCGGACCGGAGCCCGCCTCGGTGGTCCAGCCACCCAATCTCCCAAGGCACCACAGGAAGGCCAGAGGAGGGCCCATTGAAGGAGGCCGACCCCACCCCACCCAGGAGCTGACCCCAGGCAACCGTGGAGCAGCAGCGGATTTTTATTCTGCTTATGTGTCCAGTACTTTGACTGTATTAATACTTTTTGAAGAAAAATCAAATTAACAAGAAATGTAATGCTGCCTTATTTAACATTCATTCAGTTTATTCATTTTTGGTCGTGGGGAAGCTGGAGCTGATCAAAGCTGACTACAGCTTCACCCTGGACAGGAGGCCCAACCCATCACAGTGCAAGACAGAGACAGACCACACACTCATCTATGGGTGATGTACAGCAGCCAGTCAACCTCAACCACAAGCCTTAGGACAGTGGGAGGAAACCGGAGAACCTGAGGGAAACCCAAAGCAACACAGAGAGAGCTTGTACACTACAGGGGGTCCTCAACAAAAAGTCATGGTTATGACGTTGCCCCAAACCGTGTTTTTTGTCTTTTTTATTTTAAATGAAAGTAACTTTAATAAAACTAAAAAAAATGCAATTCAGAGCACAATTCAGGTGAGTGAATGTGCAATGGCCCTAGTGTAAAACACAGTAGACATGCATGTAAGGGGTTGACTTACGTCACACGTTGAGGAAGGGAACCCTGTCGTAAATCGAGAACCCCTGTATCATAATTTTTTTGCTAAATTATTATTTACTAAATTCGTTCATTTTAATTCTTTAAAACGACTTCTCAGTCCACAAGTTCGTGTACTTTTCTACTTTTTGTAACTCATGTCACATCTTTAGATAACGATGATGAGAACCACAGCACCCTTTGCTTTGAGCTCCACCTTCATGAGACATTGGAATACAAATCTTCTACTTATAGCCCAAGGTTTCTCCCCAGATGATCTAAGTGGAATTTTGACAGAGCTTTGATATTTTTAACAGAATGGATGCTGTGCCTTCTGGAGGGAATTTTCAGGCAGGAGAAGAGAACACACACTGATGTACAAATTTGTCTGCTTTGAAAGAATTTTTTTTGGTTGTTTTTTTGGTTTGTTATTTTTGGAACATGTCCTACATGAAGAAATCACATTCACTTGTTTATAACCGGGACATGTTCCATCATTCTGCTGCATGTAACCCGTCAGGACTGGAGGCGATAGGCTGCAAGCCCAAGTCAGGTTTATTAGAGCATTTCCTCCAAACGCAGTCACATTCTGTCGACGGGTTCAGTCGACAGGTGGACAAAAACATCACAGACAATTTTCCAAAACAACAGGAACAAATTCCAGAATAGACATAAGGTTCACACAAGAAATAAAAGTGTGGAAGGAGAACACACACCTACACGGGACTAGCCATGACCTAATGGTTAGAGTGGGTTTGTAACCGAAGGGTTGTGGGTTAGATTCCTGGAACAGGCCAACAGGCTGAACAGCCCTTGGGCAAAGCACCTAACCCCCACTACCCCAGTGTGTCCTCACTGATTTCGGACAGGGAAAATGCAGAGAATACATTTCCCAGGACAATAAATGATTGACATTTATGAAGTAATGAATTTGGGCAGTGGTGGCCTAGTGGTTAGGACTTTGCCCCTGTCATCAGAAGGTCGCCATCCAGGCACCACTGCAGCTACCAACAACACCTGGGGTTGCTTATTCCTCCAGATTTGGGACATTTTTTCATGCCTCTGTTGCACTCAGCTTAGCCACTTGGAGCTCGAACCTGGATTCTGTAGAGGGACAGTACCTGAGGAATCAAGGATTCCACAGTGGTGCCTGGGCTGGGTCCTGAACCTGCAACCTTTGAGCCTAAGATCCTAACCATTAGAACACCACAGTTCTCTTAACTTGTTTTCTAGAAGTTCTCAAAACTCAAATGGACATTGTCCACGTTTAGCTTCTAGATGATGATGGTTTCAGGGCCTCGTTTGCTAGCACTTCCAAGTGGCTCATGTTCAGATCTTACTCCTGTTAAACCCAGTGAAACATTCTCACTTGAGAACATTCTGTACATCTGTTCTGTGTTTATGGTACTATTTTGATGTTCAGAGGTCTCTTGCTTAACAACAGACCAGAACCAATATCATTGGGATCACTTGCTCCCCTGCTATTCAGACCAGGGGCCACCTGAATGTGCTGCCCTCCATCCAACCAAACCATTTCTCCCACAAACTCCAACCAAAGTTTCTGCCCTTCAGACTGAGAACTATAGGATCCACTGCTCATCACCATTCAAGTCTCCTACCTATTGTTCTAATGCCATAGTCTTCTTCTTTTATTCTCTCTGTCTTTTTGGTTTCAGCTTGCTCTCATGCAGCTCACACCTGGATTATATAAAACTTTTCTACGTCGTCATTTGTGAAGAGCTCTATAGAAACCAAATTGATTTGAGTGTGTAGCAGCTCTGTGATGGGTTGGCCTCCTGTCCAGGGTGAACCCTGCCTTGTCTGTGGTCTGCTGGGTTCGGCTCCAGCTTCCCCCGCCACCCGAAATGGATTAAGCAGTTGGATAATGGATGGATGGATGTGTAGCTACTCTGCTGCAGGGCACTGTACAGGGGCCACACATGGTCATTATTCATATTCATTGTTGGTCTAGCTAAAGGAGGGTACTGAAATAGTCTAGATGGTGGTGGATTATAAACTGATCAGATATTAATCTGGTCTAGACAAGGGTGTTGTACATTGGTGCAGTTTGTAGGGTGTGGTGCAATCGCCCAGTCAGTGGGGTGTGGTACATTGGAGCAGTTTGTAGGGTGTGGTCCAATGGCCCAATCAGTGGGGTGTGGTACATTGGGGCAGTTTGTAGGGTGTGGTGCAATGGCCCAGTCAGTGGGGTGTGGTACATTGAGGCAGTTTGTACGGTGTGGTGCAATGATCCAGTCAGTGGGGTGTGGTACATTGGGGCAGTTTGTAGGGTGTAGTGCAATGGCCCAGTCAGTGGGGTGTTGGGCACTGGTTCAGTGGGTCGATAGTGGGGCACTGGCCCAGTTTTTGGGGTACGGTTCATTGGTCTTTTTGGTGGGACGCGGGGCACTGGTCCATTTGCTGGGGTGTGGTGCACTTCTCTAGTTGGTGGTACACACAGCAACTGGTCCAGTTGATCAGAACTGGTGCACAATTGGTGGAGTATGGTGCACGGTTATGTAAGAAGGCGTAAGAGGCTCCATCTGTTTCACGCACATACACAAACACACACACACACACACACACACACACACACACACACACACTTTTTTCCACCTAAGAAGCGAGTTAGTGTGTGTCCGTTATTCGTGATTAGCCAGTGGTGGTTCCTGCTCTGCACAGTGGTGGAGGTCTGCAGGGACCCTGGGCTACAGTGAGCTAATGGATGCAGAAATGCTCTGAGAGGCAGCGAGGGATCGTTCGGGTTCGCATTGTTTACCTATATATAGAATGAGTGTTTGTTTATCATTTCTCGCTCTCTCTGTCTCTCTCTGTCTCTCGATGGGATGGTGAGGGTCATGGGGAGATGACTCACGCTTTGAATTTGTGTGAGGAGAACGCGGTGCCTGGAGCAACAGACAGTCAAAAACATTTTTTTTCCAATCGCAACAACTTTCAATCCGTCCATGAGGAGCCACCCGTTGCTATGGAAACCCCTGCCCCCTTCTGGCTCAGGTGGAAATGTACAGACTGTAGCAGGACACAGTGGGATTACGCTCCACATGTAAGGTCCATCCAATTGAACAAACAAATGCAAAGCTCCGCATCACTGCAGAGGCACATTAAAGGAATAGTCTGAAAAAGACTACAGCACTTCTTACAGCAGATGTTTTGCCAAAGTAGCTGTACAGAATCCAGGTCCCAGCCCCTAATAAGAGAGCCAATGACGGCAGAGAAAACCTCAGGAGCAACCAAGACTCTGGTCAACACCGGACGGCGGCGATCGTCAACAAAGTTGAGTCTGAGTTTATAAAAGCTGCATCGGTCAGTCCAGAAGCTGGAACTCGGAGATGCTTTGGCTGGGGGTTGGGTACTACGTGGGGCACATGGGGACCGTCTGTGGGGATTGGACTAGCCTGTGGACAGGTGAGTAGGAGGCCCCAGTGATGGATGATCTGGTTCTGTCTGGAAACAATGTCTGCACTGTTCCTCTGACCGCAGACCGCTGTAGTCAGCCATTAATACAGTGCAGCCCGAACGCTGAAGGCAGCCATGTTACCCAGCCGGGTCAGTTATCACAAACCTCTTCGGGAGCTGCCATAAATACGGAGGAATCCAATCCGAGATCAGAACTCCTTACTCTTTGTGAACACAAGCTCTGGTGTCATATTTACAGTCCTAAACCACATCCACATGTTGGATTTGATCGGCTACTGAGCTACGGTTGAGGGCCAAACTGTGATGCTGGACATTTGGATCAGAGCATCTCCAAACAACAGGGCATTGATCAGCCACAACATTAAGACCACTGCCAGATGAAGTGAAGAACATTGACTTTGTACCTATTTCAGTACTGTGGCTTCTGTCATGGCGGTGAACAGTCAGTTTTTCAAATTGGTGCACTGCCACTTTGACAAGCGATGGGTAAAGCATCTCCAGAACATGCCTTGTGGAGTATTCCAGGTCTGCAGTAATTAGTACCCACCTAAAGTCCAAGAAAGAAGAACTGGTGATAGGGTTGTAGGCACCTAATTCTCAGTGTAGGCAAGACCGAAAGTAGAAGAGCTGTTGGCAGTGTCCTTTTTTTGGCAGGATAATGAGATTACCATGCTAGAAACATTGTTCAGGAACAAAGGCCTTGTCCACAGGCAGTTGGGTATTTTTGAAAACAGTGATTTTATAATTATAAAAAATTCCATCTACACGAGCACAGTTTAGAAAAATTCTGACTAGTAAATGCAAAGTACATTGTCAAACTCATGCCAAAATATTGGTACCAAAAACACTGTGTAGGTGTGGACTATGGGTGTGACAAAATATCGATATGGTGATATATCTTTATCCTGGCTCACACGATACGATAATCGATATGCCGACAGCAATATTGATATTTAAATTAATAAATATTCACCACCAATTTGACTCACCGGCATCGCTACTTCTTCTCTCCTCTAGGTGGGGCTGCTCAACTGAGTGCAGGAGACTTGGGTAAAAGAAGAACTTCCCAGCAGATTTCCAGCAGACAGAACGCCCCCAGCCACATTTAGATCTAAAGTCTGGCTTTGGCTTTTAGAATGTTGATGGAACAGAGTTGATAATTTTGTGACAGTCGCGTCTCTTTCCTCCACATTAATAGTGATGGATGGCACTACAAGCGAACTGTCAATGTGAATAAACACACATCACTGAGAGCTTCATTAAAAATGTGGAAAGACTCAGTAATCCAAGTGTGTAGAATTTTGCGTCCCCGCCAATATCTATTATTTGCTAAATTGACCTCAAAAATAATTTAGATCAGACAGAAGTGAAACGCTCCATAATTTGCATACACGTGGTTAAAACAAGCTGACTGTATCAGAAGGTGTGTTTCATGGGGAGCAATGCATTGTGGACTATGTAGTGTCTGGTCTGGGAAAATATGGGAGTTGTAGTTTGGTTGGAATGCACGATTCTAGTACAACTTGCCAAGTGACAAAGAGGAACAGAAGTGAAGCCTTGAAGCTGACGTAATGGTTTCCCCGGGGTAAATTCGGTAACAATTTATCAAATATGGTAAGGCAACAATAGCATTGCTATTACTTATGTAAATTAATAACGCACCCCCATGTATTGCTTTGTCGTTGTACGATATATTGATTAGCGCAGAATTGGGGTGTCGTGATATTATCGCTATCATGGGCCACGTGTTGCGTATCATATTGAGGCAAAAGGACAAAATGCACAGAAAAGGCTAAGATTTTAAAACACCCACCTATGTGTGAAAATGGCTGTTGTTGTGAACAAACCCAATCTCACAAAGTGCACAATGAAATGTGTACAATGTAGCCCATCCACACATGAAGCAGCAGATATAAACAGCACCTGGGGAGCAGTGTAGCAGGACGGTACCTTGCTCTTGGGCACAGCTGTCGAACTCCAGCCCTGGTGGCCAGTGTCCTGCACAGTTTGATGATTTCACACCTGGTTTAAATCACCTGCCAGGTTTAGTGAGTGTGTTTGAGGAGGGAAACTACTAAACTGTGCTGGAAACCGGCCTCCAGGACCTGACTTTGACACCCCTGCTTTAGGGTATGGCAGCGGTGCCTGGGCTGGGACTGGGAGCCTATAACCCTCTGTTCTCAAGGGCAAGGTCCTAACCAGTAGGTCCTGTCCACGTGGACGCTCATATGTTGAATGTGCTATAATCCAATGCATGGAGGCCCAACCTCACAACTTGCAGACTTAAAAGATCAGATGCATGATGCTTGATCCCACTGAACATACTTTGCTTGTGCAATCAATGCCTCAAAGGTCTTTTTGGCATCATGGGAAAGATGTACACAAGACACAATTGGTTTTGTATACAGGGGTTCTTGATTTACGATGTATTCACCCTACAAACATTTTGGTTATGATGCTGCCCCATCCCCCCTTTTTTAATGGTGTGAAAGTGAAAGTAAAAGTACTGTCACCTAGCCCTGGGCTTCATCACTGCCTCCTCCAATGGCAAGATCCAAGGCCATAACGGGTTCAGTACTCTGGACAGTGACAGGATCTCGGTTAGCAATGGCTGGCTTTGGGAACAAGGAGTATGCGCACCCCAGTGGAACCACACCCTTTTTTGGAACCCTTGTCTGTTCCAATCAGGCCAGCATCTAACAGGTATAAAGGGCGTCCCCGTGGAGACACGAATGCTTAGGCTTTACACTTGATGATACCTGAGCACATTTCTGACTGTGTGTTCCTTACCTTTAATTATTTCCTCTCCCGCTCTTTTCCCTATTTCTTTTGTCCATATATATATATCCTGTATATAGGAGAGCTTGCTTGGCTGTACCTCCATGGGTACTATGGTGAAAACATCCTGATTGTATGATTTTTCATATCGTAGTACCTCCTCCAAGCAGTAGGTAGGACTAAAATCAAAGAATAAGATATTAAAGAGGACGAACTGAAGACGGAGGAGTTTGATTGACAGGAGGGTGAAGAGTTTTAAATTAATTATGTCACAGCTGCTGCCCACATTCTCCAGCACTGACTTTACGGGGCAGCCCAGTGAACGAAAAGTCATGGGTCAGATTTCCAAACAGCAGGCCGAAGTGCCCTTAGACAACCCCCTACAGGAGCTGCCCACTGCCCCGCGGATGAGTGTGTTCACTGCCTCGGACGTGGAGGCAAATAATAAAGCAATAATATCAAATGAAAAATTAAATCCTGGGGATTCAGTCAAGAGGCTTTCCATTGGTGTAATTCTCACCTTCATCTGTCGTTCTTCTCATCTATCTATCTTCATTCATCATCTCATTGATTGACTACCTGTAAAATGATCTGATTAATGATCTAATCTCGTTGATTTTATCGTCTGTGCCCTTTCATTACGCCCATTTCTTGAATTATTTGGACTTAATTCGGTTTGACCCTTTAGACACCATGGACCAGTTTCATTTCGTATACATTTTTTGAAAAACTTCTCTTCTTCTCTGGAGTTTAGGGGTACCTGGCAACCAAGTGTAGCTGTCTCTATTATTAACCTTATGCAGTTGCCATGATGACGAGATATGATGATGAAAATGCTATGAGGTCATTTGTTAATTTCGTTAACTATTGCACAATCACTTGAGGCAGCGAGTAACATGGCATCACAGCTGAAAAGTATTCATGTGTTGTAAGATTCCCTGTGCTTAAGAGGAAATTATACCGCAGTGGTCATGTGATCGCGTGACCCGGAAGTGTATGTGTTCAGTAGCGGGAGTGAGGGCGGAGTCAGAGGTTCAGGAAGAGAAAGGAACGATAGAGAAGCAAAGTTTGCTTTCTTTATTCTCCTACTGGTCTAACAGGCGCACACGGTAAATATTATTCCATGCTTCTATGCTGGGTTTGCCATTTTATTTCTGCTAAGGATGATTGTACTTATTGTTTCCCTTATTTTAGACATCCATTTTTTAGAAAAAAATATTAATTTTTCATTCTTTCTGTGCGGCCCAGTATAAAATGATCCATGGCCCAGTACTGGTCTGCGGCCCGGTGTTTGGGCACTGCTGGCCTGACTGAATGTTACATATGGGTTGTACAATGTTTTTTAAAAAGTGGATCTCTTGAACCTCAAACTAACCACCTTCTATTTCTGTAGAGGCTTAGTTTAGGTAGAGCCTTCATTTTTTGGTCCCAGGAATCATTAGACGTTCTCTCAAGTCCTATAAAGACGTCCCTGATTCAGAGGATGTTTATATTATTCCTGTCATGTGTTTGCGCTTGTTCACTCTGTGGAAGAACTCGGCTCTGGGGTGTTTTCCAGAACTACTGGGTGAAAATAATGGAGAAAGAAGTTGCTGCCACTGCCTTGTTGGGTGGGGGTGGGTTGGGCTGATGTTAATACCCCATCCTACCGCAGTGGGGTATAAACTAAACATTGATCTGTATACACTGTGATCTAATAGGTGAACAATACTTCAATACAATGGTACCTGCAGCAGTTTGCAGCAATTGAACAGTCAGTTCTTGAAGCTGGAGCTAGAACATCTCCAAAACAGCAGGTCTTGTGGGGTGTTCCAGGTGGGCACTAGTTACCAACAGTGACCCTAGGAAGAATAGCTATAGTATCAGCCACAGGGTCATGGGCACCCAAGGTTTACTGATGCACTTGGAAGATCTGGTCCCAAAAATGAGCTCAGAAAGGGGTTGGAATGCACTGTGCACCTTCTCAGCATTTCTGGCTCAATCAGGAAGACCTGGGTTTGGTTCTCATCTGGTGGTTCTTATAGTGTAGATCACCGGATTCTCCACTCGGTCAGGGCCATCAGTGGGTGGGGAGGTGGAGCTTCATGGTATGAGGTAACCGGGCCTGTAAATATTTCCTTAAACTCCTAAAATTCTTGAACACTAGATGGCGCTGTACTGACAGTGGTTCAGACTGACATGTCTGCTTCTGTCCTGGACTCAAGGCTGAACAGGCAGCTGTAATTAGCCGTGTTCCTCTGATAACGTGAACAGCCTGTGGGTTTTTTCCAGCCCACTCATTCTAACCCTGAAGGTCCTCTTCAATCACATTAGGATCGATCGAGATCCATTACGAGCTTCATGTGCAGAGTGCTTTCACCTTCCCCCTCAGGCTAGACACAAAAATGGCAAATGAATTTTTACATGCGGCATGGTTTCCACCAGTAAATTTACTAAACGTCCTCTTTAGTGAATATAAGCAGCTAGCTCGGAGCCTGAGGCCTTTATATTCAGACAGGAACATGATGAGTGGCCTTCGGGCGGTCAGGGCCACATTGATTAATTGGAGACACATTTAACTGATGTAATAAAGTGAAATACATTAATATAATACGTAAAGAAAAATGTACAGTCGGTCTATTGTTTTACAGCTTCCTTTTAGCATATGACACACTTGATACATAGAACTTGAACCCACAGGACGCCACACACTTTACAAGCCAGAGGGGAAAAATAGTAGATAACTTTCTAGACAAGACCAGTGGCCTTAGTCAAAGTCTCAGGACTGATATTTTTTGCTCTGTAGGAGGGCAGTGCTCGTTTTGGTGCTTTATCACATGCACTGCTGTCTTTCCCCTTTTCCCTCTCTTTTCAGAAATTGGGCGTGCCCCCAAGGTTCTAAACTTTCCATAAATATTGAAATAATAATATAATAATAATAATAATAATTGGAATTTATATAGCGCCTTTCTCAAACTCAAGGTGGCTTTACATTGCAAAAAATAAATCAAAACCAAAAATAAAATTGAATATGATGAACTTCCACATTATTGTTTTTTTGCTCAAGTTTTGTGCAATTCCAGCATCCTTAGTGACAGCAGTCATCTGAAGTCCTTCAAAGATTATGTATATTAATGGTGGGAATCGCAGGGTATTTCTCGATACGATACGCAATACGTGGCCCACAATAACGATAATGTCACGATACCGTGATTTTGCAATAATCACATGACAATTACGTAGCGATATAACACAGAAACACTGTGTGGGTTATTAACTTATGTAAGTAACAGCAATGCTATCGTCACCTTTCCCATATCCGCGACCACGGTCAGAAGCACAGAGAAACCGCTGCTTCAGCTTCAGGGCTTCATTTCTGTTCCCCTTTGTCACTTGGCAAGTAGCGCTAGCATCATGCTAACAACCGAACTCACATAAACCAAATCTTTCCATTTTCCCATATCAAATGTTACATAGACGAACGAAGGCTACACAATGCATTTCTCCTCATGAAGCATGCCTCCCGCTACAGCGCGCTAGTTTTAACCGTGTCTATATTTAGGTGTTGTGCCAAAATCCTATCCCCCTACAAACTCTTACCAAAGTACCCCAGTACAACTCTCACATTATACTGCACCTATAATTGTACAAAACCTGTTTTTCTCTTTTATTATTACTAGTAATGTACATGTGCATGTTACTTTAGCAGCGAACGCAAAAATACATGTAAAAACAGCCACTAAATATCCATTAATAACCCTCAGATATCGCGTTACACTCAAATAAGTGTCTTCAGAGTTCAGAGGTTTGTTTTATCTTTTAGGGAATAAATTTTGTTAAAACAGTAGAAAGTTGAATTGTTAGATTAATATGCTTCTTCTCTGATCTAAATTATTGTTGAGGACGGTTCAGCAAACGTCAGATGTTGGTGCTTCAGTCTTTCTCCATTTTTAAAGAAGTTCTCCAGCGATGTGTGTTTACTCACATTGACGTTTCACTGGTAGCGTCATTCAATCCCTATGAAAGAAGTGCAGGAAAGAGACGCACAGAGATACAGCGTCACACAATAATCCACGTTCTGTTACGGAAATGTTCTAAAAGCCAAACTCAGACTTTAGATTTAAATGTGTCTGGGTCGAGCTTTTTTTGTAGGATCTGGGGATTGCTCTTCCTCCTCTCACCCCCTGAGGGAGCCAAATCCCCTTTTAATCCTACACCTTCCTCTGGAGGGTGGGAGCTCCCTCATTCCTCGCACCTGTAGTCAAGCACCACCTGATTCTCATTCCAGACTACTATTTAAAGCCCTCTCACATCACCTTCAGGGCTTTATGTTGGACGTTCATGCTCCTTAGTCTAGCCATTCCTCTAAGTAGATTTGTTACAAGTTATACTTACCTTATCCTTTCGGCTTCCCTTTAGATTTCTAATGCTTTCTCTAGAGCAGTGGTTCTTAACTTGGGTTCGATCGAACCCTAGGGGTTCGGTGAGTCTGTCTCAGGGTAGAGCCTCTGCCACAGAGGTCCGGACACACCTGAATTATGGTCACTGGCTGCAGATGATCATGCTACACTGCTTGGCCAATCCGAGCTGCTGGGAATTTAGCGCTCAGTAGTCAACGTGTGACTGTCGTGGTAGTACTTTGTGTGATTTTTTTTTTTTTTTCATTATTTAATCCATACTAACTATGTCGGGCAAGTATGGAATATGTACAACATGAATTCACATGTATCACAGAACGTGATGGAGTGAGCTCCTATCTGCATGATTTGCAACTCTAGTCTCGCATCTGCACAATTGTGTTGTTTTTGTTCTTTGAACAAGGTGATGTTCATGCACGGCTCATTTTGTGCACCAGTAAAAAAACATATCTATGTCTTGAATTTGAAAAAAAATCATATTTTATTTTTTCACTAAAGAGGGGTTCGGTGAACGCGCATATGGTGGGGTTCGGTTCCTCCAATAAGGTTAAGAACCACTGCTCTAGAGGTTTCCCAGAGGTAGCTCAGATAGTAAACTCCCTGCCTTGCCCGTGGTTATCCCAGGTTCAGTCCTCACCTACGACATCTACCTGTTGCAAAGTTCATCTTTAACTTTTTCCCAAGAAAGTTTAGAGCATAACACAATCTGCTGTAAACCTCTTCTTCAACTTTCACCCAAATCTCCTGCAATCAGTAGAGCAGCGACACCCAGAGGACAGAAGAGATAGCGACACCGGTGAGTCAACCAGCCGGCAAATGTTTAGTAATTTAAATATCGATATTGGCAATTATCAATTATCATATTGCTTGTGCAAGGACAACAATAAATCACCATATCAATTTTGTGGCCCATGTATATAATATCTATGTGATATAAGTCATGTATATACAGTCTTGTGAAAAAGTTAGGACACGCCATTAAATATTCACATTGTTTAATATTGCTTTTATTTATCTCTGCATAAATTATTTAATTGCAGGTAATAACAAAAATACATAAATTTATTTATTAAACCAAAAATATCAACAAAAATGTGTGTTGTAACTGAGGAAAAAGTTAGGACACCCCACCCACTAATTGCTAGTGTTGCCCCTTTGGCTGAAATGGAGACTGATATTGATCATTCAATCATTCACCCCTCACAGGAGATCTTTATATAAATTATAAATAGTTTATATTTTTATATTTATATATATAAAAATGTTTTTATAAATAAACTTTTGATACATTTTTCTCTTTACTGTATGCCCTTTTTGATGTAATATGCATGTGTTGTGTTGTCTGTCATTGTTATTTTTATGCATTAAATTGCCAATTTTGGGATTGCAAATATTTCATCATATTTACTGTTCTTTCCAACATGATCTCTACAAATAGTGACGTACTGCCCTCTTGTGGCTAAAATGCTTCACCACACTGCCTTTAAATATATTCTGTCATTTGTTTTGCTGTAAATAAAGATTAGCACATTAGCACAGGATAGTGGTGTCTATACCATAATGGTATGTATATATAAATGGTGTCATATAGGAAGCGAAGAAAACCCATCAAGCACAGTAATAAGATTCCTGTTGCTTCCAGATGGCTGGTAACTCTATCAAGTCAATTTTATTTTATTTATAAAGCGCTTTTTACAACTGACATTGTCACAAAGCAACTTCACAGAGTTTATAG
>JBBIGC010002650.1:0-13747 GCA_037576955.1 Lepidarchus adonis | reverse complement strand
ATCTAAAGCACTTGTATATATGAATAGGACATGTTAACTATGCTGTAGCACCTACCGTCTGTTTTAGAATTAATCATGTGCTCTTAATGATGTAGAAATGATGTAGTGTAGAAATGTGTTTCTCCTTCAGGTAGTAATGTTGTAGCACTTATATGCACTGTTGTAGCACCTGCACTGTTTTTATGATTAAGAAGATTAAGTTGAACTCACTGTATCTCGCACATCAGTATTGTCATGTCTGAATTTATGCTTGATTGTTCCTGTACCTAGAAGTCGCTTTGGACAAAAGCGTTAGCCAAATGAATAAATGTAATGTAATGTAAATGTATGTTCATTCACTCAATACTTGGTTGGGCCTCCTTTTGCATGTGGCACTGCTGAGGTGTAATTGAAGCCCAGGTTGCTTTGATAGCAGCCTTCATGTCATCTGCATTGTTGGGTCTGGTGTCTCTAATCTTCCTCTTTACAATACCCCATAGATTCTTTATGGGATTCAGGTCAGGCAGGTTTGTTGGCCAATTAAGCACAGTAACACCCTGGTTGTTGAATCAGCTTTTGGTACCTTTGGCAGTGTGTGCAGGTGCCAAGTCCTGTTGGAAAATGAAATCAGCATCTCCATAAAGCTTGTCAGCAGAAGGAAGCATTAAGTACTCTAAGATTTCCTGATAGTTGGCTGCATTGACTGTGGACGTCAGAAAACACAGTGGACCAAAACCAGCAGATGACATGGCCCCCAAATCATCGCTGACTGTGGAAACTTCACACTGGACTTCAAGCAACATGGATTCTGTGCCTCTCCACTCTTCCTCCAGACTGTGGGACCTTGATTTCATGATATGATATGCAAAATTTACTTTCACCTGAAAAGACAGTTGAGACCAGCGCTTCTGACATTGTTTCTGGTTTAGGAATAGCTTGACACAAGGAATGCAACATTTGTAGCCCATGTCTAGGATTTGTCTGTACATATTGGCTTGTGATGTGCGGAGTACAGCCGCAGTTTACTCCTTGTGAAGCTCCCCCATATTCTTGAGTGGATTTTGCTTGGCAATTCTCTCAAGGCTGTAGTTGTCCCTATTGCTGGGATAACCAGCTTCTTTAGCAATGAACTTTTGTGGCTTACCCTCCTTGTGGCAGGTGTTAATTATTGTGTTCTGGACATCTGCCAAGTAAGCAGTCTTCCCTATGATTGTGTAGCTTCCTGAACCAGACTGAGACCATTTAACACTAAAACTCATGGACACCCTTCCCCTTACCTGCCCAAAATCCACCCACAGACCAGCCCACTGGGCCAGGACCATTAGCACCCTTGTGCTAAGTGACTGGAATATTGCCAGAATCGCTCCTCTCCCCCATAAGAGTTCAGCAGGAGATGTGCTGGACTGAAGAAAGTTTACCATCAAGAGCGCTCTGAGCAAAGGGTCAGTCTCTCACTCTCTCTCTCTCTCACTCTCACACCAGCTGTCCGGATCATACTGATGCATACCAATCATGACATGATGTACCCTTTCACTTCTACTGAGGAGAGCCCATATTGACAAAACCACTTACCTGATCTTAACTCAAAGGCCCAACTACACACAAGAAATGGCAGGCTTCTCTTCAAACTGGACTCATTGCTACTCTTAATTCTCATTTATTTATTTATATTCTTTGTTTGTGATCACTCTCTGTCATCCAGAAGAGGATGGGTGCCCCTTCTAAGCCTTGGTTTCTCTCAAGGATTGCATTGAGTCACAGCTGGAAAGAACAGGCTGGGAACAGTGTTAGACAGATTCATCAACTGTCTCTCAACATAATCTTGTTTTCACATGGCCAATGTCAGAGGAGCATTGGAGAAATGGAGAAGAAGTTTATAGCAGGAGAGATTATCATGTAAAAACAAAGAAAATTACATTAGACTCTACCTGATGTCTCTACCATTCACTCTTTGTAGAATGGCTTGCTGATCTTTGCTAATTTGCCAGCAAATTTGTCTTTGTGCTTGATTCTTGGATGGCAGTTTATCAGATAAAGGTGTTTTGCTGACATCGCAAATTAGCTGTCTATCTCTGAGAGGTAGCTGTGCTTTCTTGCATTGACTGGTTGTTTCTGTAATTTGCACCTATTGTGCCACCCGGGGGAAAGCCAGGCATTACAAGACAAGGTCAAATAAATGCAGTCTGTGACCTGCAAACCATAGTTTTACCACCCCTGCATTATTTAATTGAAAATTGAAAAAAAATGTTGATAATTGATAAGGACGTTAACAATGAGTATGATAATGATGATGATAATTATTACACTGTTAGGCAGAACAGGTCAAGTCAAGTCAGGTCAAATTTATACATATTTATTTATACAGTGCTTTTTACAACTGACGTTGTCACAAAGCAGCTTTACAGAGTTTATAGAATCCGACAGGGGGCGACAGTATCCAAGCATCCCAGTCTACCAGAAAACTTTGTTTTTGGAAGATTATTCCATAACTGTGGGGCTTTATAGGAGAAAGATCTGCCCTCTGCTGTAACCTTAGCAACATGAGGAACCAGCAAAAGGCCTGCACCTTGTGATCTAAGTAGGTGGGGTGGATTATAAGGGACAAAAATCTCACTCACATACTGTGGTGCAAGACCAGTTAGTGCTTTATAGGTTAATAGTCAGTGGAGATTACATAAGATGGAGGTGATGTGCTCATATTTCTGAGGGTTGGCTGTCAGCCCCGCCGTGCGCAGTGCCTTGAATACTCGACGGAGCCAGCGGAAGTGTTCTGGCCAGCTCTCCGAGTCGACGATCACGTCGTCGAGGTAGGCAGCAGCGTAGGCCCGATTAGGCCGAAGGACCTCATCCATGAGGCGTTGGGGGCCCTGTAAAGCCAGAATGGCAAGGTGCAGTACTGCCAGTGCCCCCCTGGCATACTGAAGGCGTTTTTTCCCGGGCCCTTGGAGCCAGCAGCACCTGCCAATAGCCCTTGGTTAGATTGAGGGTTGAAATAAACCGCGCCTCACCTAACCTCTCGGTGAGCTTGTCCACTCGGGGCATGGGGTAACTGTCGAATGCAGAGACTTCATTCAAGTGGCGGAAGTCATTACAGAACTGCACAGACCCATCGGGCTTGGGCACAATCACAATAGGACTGGACCACGGGCTGCGGCTCTCCTCAATAATGCCCAGGTTTAACATTAAGATTTCCTCCTCAACCACAGCCCGCCAGGATTTGGGGAGCCGGTAGGGCAGCTGGTGGACCACGAGCCCGGGGGGAGTGTGGATCTCATGGTGCACTACCTGCGTTCTGCCAGGGAGACAAGAAAACACATCCTGAAACTGATCCACCAGCTCTAACATCTTCTGGCGCTGCAAGCCGTTTAACTGTTCCCCCACGTGAACCTCCTTCCGCGGCGGAGTGCCGGCGGCCCTGTTGGCCCAGGCCGATACCAGCGGGACCGGCTCCACCCACTGCTTGAGTCGGTTCATGTGGTAAATCTGGGTAACGGAGCGGCGCTCCAGCTGGCTGACCTTATAATTGACCGGCCCAGTTTTTTCCACCACGGTGTAGGGGCCCCGCCACGTGGCGAGAAATTTGCAAGCAGTAGTGGGAATCAATACAAGAACGTGATTACCTGGTTGGAAGTCCCGGGGCTGAGTCGGTCGCTGCTGCTGGCGCTGGGCCTCCTCCATATGCTGCCGCACGACCGGCATCACCCTCCTCATCCGCTCCTCCATGGCTTGGACGTGCTCAATGATGGAGTGAAAGGGGGCGGGTTGCTGCCCCCACGCCTCCTTCGCCACGTCCAGTAACCCCCTGGGTTGGCGGCCAAAAAGGAGCTCAAAGGGAGTGAAGCCGGTGGAAGCTTGGGACATTTCCCGCACGGCGAACATAACGTAAGGCAGCATTAGGTCCCAGTTGCAGCCGTCCTCCTCTATCACCCTCCGCAGCATGCGCTTCGTCATTTGAACATAGCGTTCTGAAAGACCGTCGCTTTGCAGGTGATAGACTGAGGTGTGGAGGTGTTTTACCCGCAGCAGCTGGCAGAGGTCTGCCATGAGCCATGGGTCTGGCCACGCGGTCGGGAATCCGCTGGTAAACACCTGCTGTCCATGGTGCTGAGCGGACAGCCCGCGTCTTGGCAGCGACGGGAGAGGCGGGGCAAACTGGGTTGATTTCTGACAGTATATATAACAGTATATATAACAAATCAAATACATATGAACCGATGTATATATCAATACTATAACATGCACCGATACAAAACAAGAACAGACATTATGTGTTAATGAATAGCCTGTAGACTTTACAGTCTGCAGTCCGTCTACTGCTGCATCACCACTAAAGGATGGCCAACTCAGATAAATGTGTTTTTGTGTATTCTAGTGGATTATAATTAATAACACACACACACAATTGACACATAACAGTTGATATTTACACCTGTTATAGGGTTTCTAAGAAGAAAATATGTGGTGACCCTTGACATGAAAGGGTTTATTGAGATTTTGCTCTTTATCAATGCCTTTCCTTGACTGAGGAGCATTTGGACTCTTGGTCTCCATGACAACAATGCCAGTGATGAGCAGTAGGCTGCATTTAGAAATCTAATTCCTATTTGAAGCATGACAGCTGTTGTTTTCAGAAACAAGACACTATTTGAATATACTCTGTACATGTAAGGACTCATAATATCTTGTGAAGACAATATGCTGCTCTGTGAAGGCAATATTGGCCTTCAAGATTTGCCTTTAATTTTTGACCCAAATGTGCTAAAACATTATATACACAAGAGACTAATGATTATTTAATTGGATCATTGTATGAAAGCCTTGTTGTGTGTGTGTGTTTGTGTCTACACCATTCAGCTGTAACTTTAGAAGTGCCTGCCTAATATTGTGTAAAGCATTTGGACTCTTGGTCTCCATGACAACAATGCCAGTGATGAGCAGTAGGCTGCATTTAGAAATCTAATTCCTATTTGAAGCATGACAGCTGTTGTTTTCAGAAACAAGACACTATTTGAATATACTCTGTACATGTAAGGACTCATAATATCTTGTGAAGACAATATGCTGCTCTGTGAAGGCAATATTGGCCTTCAAGATTTGCCTTTAATTTTTGACCCAAATGTGCTAAAACATTATATACACAAGAGACTAATGATTATTTAATTGGATCATTGTATGAAAGCCTTGTTGTGTGTGTGTGTTTGTGTCTACACCATTCAGCTGTAACTTTAGAAGTGCCTGCCTAATATTGTGTAAATCCCCTAATGCTGCTGAAATAGCTCTTCCTGGTGCACTGTGTGTTTTAACCTGCTTCCAACACAAGAACTATATGCACCCACCTAACCCATCCCTAACCATCCTCAGCATTTCACCTCAGGGAGATAAGAAAAATATCAACCAAGGTATGTATATTTTCACAACATTGATGGATGTGGATCCTAAAAAATACACTGTGGATCCTAATAGGTAGGATAGGTGAGCCAGAAAAGCATGAGGTGGTTTTCTTCAGATGCAGTGCACTGCACTACACATTAGCTGTCAGATATTAAATACTTTTGGGAGGAGGAGGAGGTGTTTGTTGGAAAGGGTGAATATCAAAGTTAGGCCATGTAGTGGAGAGCAGATTGTGCAAAGAACAGTGTGCTGGTTCTGTCAGAGCCACCATGTTTGAATGTGCAGTGCTGTCAAATAGCACAGCTAACACAGCTAATCACTTCATTTTTGGTCATCTTGCAAAAGCATGCAGACAAGAGCAAACTAAATTTACATGTATATCATTTAAAATTACACAATAATAGAAATAGCATGTGTTCTTTTCCAGATCTGTTGACTTATAATATTGCCCCTAATATGTGTTGGTGGATTCAGCTTATTTAACACTAGAAAGACTGACTGCATCAATTGATGCAAATCAAACAAATTCACTGCTATTTCTCATTCAAGTTCTTGCTACAAAATTTGAAAAATTCTGACTTTTTTTTCATTCTTGAACAAAACATGGAAACACAAACTAAATTGCTGGTAAAATGGGAAGGTTACAGCAGAATATACCTAGAAAGACTGAGGCGCATCAATTGATGCAATGTCATGCAAATGAATGATTCTATATAACAGAGTCACAATAAATCATGTTGTCATAATTTTTAGTAACTGATACAGGGTTCTTGATTTTGATGGTTTGGCATTTGATTCTTGCGCTGTGACCTGGTTCTGTTCATGTCTAAAATAACGACAGTTATTGTGTATCAGATAGTTTGTGTATGTAATTATGAGTTTTTTTATGACAATATAAAAAAATCTAAACACTTTAGAATATAAAACAAAGTCCTGTATATGCAGCGTTGCTTGCTTTCTTCATGAGCATGCGAGCGGTGCTCATGGAGAAAGCTTGCACGTGTTCTTGAAAAAAGTTCCTAAAGCGTTCGTGGGGACGACACACCAAAGGTCGGCGAACCTGGGCCAGGAAGGGTGAGAGCAAGTGGTGGAGCAAGGTGAGCCACCAAGGTCAGGAGAGTTGACGGGAAGTAATATTTCTCCCCAAAAAGAAGGACCAAAGTAACAACAAAAAAAAAAAACCTAAACAAAACCCTAAGTAGAAAAAAGAAGAAAGAAAACTAAGGTAAATATACTGGGTAGAATAAACTCCTGAAAATAGCGAAGGCTAGAAGGGAAAACCAGGTTTCCACAGAGGAGGCTTGATCTGAAATGAAAGTTCAAGACAAAGCGTAGAGCTGAGGGAAGGACGCCGTTTTGTAGACCTCTTAATTAGTTATTCACTGCAGGTGTGCAGGTGAGGACAAGAGTCTCTGGCAGGAGTAAACTCCCTCTAGTGGATAAAAACGGAAGCGCCAACTCCGGACCCTACAGTTCCCGCATGCTTGTGATGACCGCAAGCAACGGCTTTCTTCAGGAGCACAGGGTGAGCCTTTTTTCATGAGCAACGTGTGAGTTTTATTCAAGATTTGTGTGAACAGAGGTTAAATGCTAAAATATATCAAAGGCAGCAGTTGTTATATAAGTAGGTGTTTTGTGCAAAACTAGGTACTGCATCAATTGATGCACACCGTCATTTTAGGTATAGCGAATCAGCCGTCGTTCTAGTGTTCTAGTGTTAAATAACTCAATGCTGACTATTATTCAAATGCTTGCGCAAATCCATAAACATTCAATAATGCAAGTAGTAAAATGGGACGCTCTGGGATAGCTTAGGCAAATTTAAAGTCATCACATGCAGAATAAAGTGTCAACTAGTGTTCCCAGGACTGAGCTGTTGTGTAGTGGAAACATGTTTAGTCAAGTTATGAAGCTCCACTAAACTCCATTGGAGATGGCTGGAGTAATGGAGTAATGAAATGTATATCAGAGACTATAGTTTGAATGATTAGTCTAATCCCAATAGGGGGCCTCACCTCACCCCAAAAAAGGGATTGCCAGTACTATACATGGATATCTCCCCTTTGTAACTGGCATCTGTAAAACCGTATTTCTTAGTCAAGGCCGCTCAAATGAGCAGCTGTGTAATGTGCTGGTGAGGGCCCAGCGTGGGTATTTTAGACAGAACTCCAAATGCAGAGGCAGCCAGTAAATAATAGGGAAAAACCGGAACCGGCCAAAATAAACAAAAACTAAACTAAGGCCGATCACTCCTACACGCAGCTACACCAACTGGGAGTGATATTTACTTTTCACCTTAGGCGAGCTTTGAACCCCGGCCTCAGCGCTCCCTAAGCCTGTGCCCTATGCGTTGAGCTATGGGGCCGCTCAAACTGCCGGTGGAATGAGCGAAGGCTGTAGCGCCGGAATAGTGGTGGAGGGAAAAAAACAAAATAGAAAACCCACCGCTACCAGGGGAATAGCGCCGGAATAGAGGCGGGGGACAAAACCAAAATAGAAAACCCACCGCTACCGGGGGAATAGCGCCGGAATAGAGGCAGGGGGAAAAACCAAGTGGGTAACCAACCGCTACCGGGGGAATAACGGTTGGAAAACCCAAACGAACAAATGAACAAATAAACACCGTGGGTAATCGGCGTGAGGGTGCTTTGTGACTTTAAGCAGCGCGGGAGGGGCTACACCGCGCTGCCCACACACAGGCAGCTCTGAGGAGAGCACGCACACACACAGGCAATTCAAAGTTGAACGCACACACACATGCAGTTCAAAGTTGAACGCACACACACAACAACCGAACGACAGTGAGCAGCTGGGAGTGTGAGCTTCGGCGAACTGCCCAAGCCCAATACCGACTGGTCTGAAAAGATTGTTGTATATTTCCAACAAAAATGGACCAGCCCCGAGCTCAGCTCGCGGATCCTCTTTATGCTCCGCTGACCAGCTGGAGCTCGTTCCGGGCTGCTCCACAGGTGACAGTCGTCACCGCTGATGGCGCCTCACCGCTGACCCCCTGGTCAGCGTTGGGTACTACAACGCCCGCACTACCCATTCTGAAGGGACGTCTGTGACGTCAAACAGCCGGGTTCTGACGCTCCATGTCCCCCTTAGTGCCCCGTGTGGCCTGGCGAGGCACTGCGGGAACATGGCGGGAACCTTACAAGCTGCATGCTGCAAGGAAAAAGCACTTATCCCATCTCATCTGACCCTGGGTTTTTCAGAGTAGACTTCTGTCCACCTTACCTGTATAGGGAGGTGCTGAACATGAGGGAACTCTATTCAACCATGCTTCAACCATTCACGCAGGGGATCCCAAGACTGTTCAGGACTATGGTTTAGGGCTAAGTGGGTGTTCCTAACCTCCTCTTTGTTTCCTCTTGAAAGGGTTTCAGGGACAGAATTGCATTGCCTTTTTTTGTACTTCATAGCATGCTCACAAGCATAGGTTGCAGTTTCAGCGGGGAGAATACATTTTTGACACATCAGAATTTTTATCAGTAAGGGTATTTCTAAGTGGGCTTTTGCACCATATGTCAATATCAACTTGAGTATTTAATTCATGCAAAGACATCTAAACATTTAAGTAAATAAATTGAGTTATGTGTAATAAAATGAAAAGACACAGGGAAAAAGTATTGAACACATGAAGATAACAAGGTGCAAAAATGGCATAGAAAGCCAGGAGATCACTTGAAATCTGTCAGTATTGAGAGAGAAACCCTGCCCCCTATCAGTACTAATAGATATCCGCTACTTTAGTCCTAATTAATGGCCTATAATGGCTTCTCATTACCCAGGAGGCACACAGGAAAGACTTCATGATGGGTAAAAGCAAAGAACTCTCCCAAGATTTTTGTAAACTTATCGTTGAAATACATTCTGATGGGAATGGTCATAGGCACATTTCCAGAATGCTGAATGTTCCTGTGAGCACTGTGTGGGCCATTATTTGTAAATGGAAAGAGCATCAGTTCCATAAACCGGACACGATCAGGTGCTCCACGTTGGATTCCTCTGCAAGGAGTCCAAAGAATAATAAGGAGAGTTCTCCAAGAGCCAAGAACCACTCAGGCAGAACTTTAGGAAGACCTTGCATCAGCAGGTCAACTGTTGCTTCAAAGAAAACCATAAGCAATGCACTAAACCGCCACGGCATCCATGCATGCTCACCACACAAGACAGCATTTTGAGGCTTGGTTAAAGTTTGCATTTGGAGAAGCATGTGGATTACTGGGAGACTATAGTATGGTCAGATGAAAGCAAAATGTACCTTTTTGGCTGTCATTCTACACACCATATTTGTAGATGAAATGGCACTGCCCAACACCCAAAGAACATCACACCAACAGTTAAGTTTGGGGGTGGAAGCATTATGGTTTGGGTCTGCTTTTCAGCAAGGGGTACTGGCAGACTTCATAATATTGAAGGCATAATAAATGGAGAAATGTACCGGGACATTCTGGATGAAAATCTGTCTGTAGCCGCGTTGGTAGTAGGCCCAACATGGATTTCTTCCCTACTGGGGCTTTCCTCAGTTTCAGTGTTAATATGAAGTCTACTGATGTTGTCAGCTAACTCATGTAAGGGATCTCTTTGAGTAATGAAGGATCAGCAGTAAAATCGTGTTGAAAAGTAGTGTCATACTCATCCCCAAAGCCACTATGGTAGGTAGCCATATTAGCAGAAAGACGTAAATGCTAATGCTATTAGCCAAACAGCTAATGATGGCATAAGGGGTTGCATCACCTTAATACATGTATATGATAAAAAATGAACAGATTATGGTCCCTGTTCAGGCGCCAATGTAACAACAAGAGGGTTATTGTTCATCTTTTAGACCATAACCTATGATGTAAGCAAAAAAATGTCCATATTAAACCAAAAAAATCATAAAACACCAACAAAAATATAAAAAGATAGTCCAATGAAAAAAGGATGAGGAAAAACACTATCCATGTACTACGTAAAAATGACGTAGTATGTATCCAAGTGACAAAAAGGTAGAGTTGGTGGTTATGAAGAGATACAAAAAGAAACCTAGGGAAAATATACATACTAATCTGACACCTGAATTCCACAAAGACCTACTTATAACAAAGCACAAAAGATATTACTCATGAGGAAATGAAAGAAGTCCTAGTCTCTCCCTTTGGGTTTTCAGACAGGCTCTCTAACTTACTCTCTTTTAAAGGAAGTTACAGAGCACTAATAGAGTAAGTGTAACTCTATTTATATGTGGAGACCATTGTAACTTGTTTCCAAAACACATCAGGCTTCTGTAGATGTTCTGTTGCATTTATTTCTTACATTGGATTTTATGATGGTGACACAGGTTTCTTCTGCTGTCTCTTCCATGAAGGTTTGCTAAATCTTCCTGCAGGTTTTTTTGCAGTCAAATTGGGATTTTGATTTGTCTTTCTGACTGGCATATGAACAGTTCTCTCTGAGAGTTTCCTTTGTTCTTTCAGATCTCATCTTGATCTCCACAATTCCCCTGAACTGCCATCTCTTAATTACATTTTTCACTGTGGAAATTGCAAGCTGACAACACTTTGCTATCTTTTTGTAGCTTCCTCCTGCATTGTGGGCATTAATAATGTTCATTGTCATAGTCTTACACAGCTGCTTAAAGGAACCCATGGTTGCTGAGTGTCCACCAGTGTGTGCAAGATGTTTAAAGATTGAGAGTATTTGTAAAGCTTTGAAATTGGCACCAGCTTACATACACTAATGACAGTTGCCATGCATCAGATCTAACAAGCTTTGAAACTTTTTTGCACAGTGCCATAATAATGTTTTTATTTTTGTTCAATTTATGGCATAAAAAGTATGCATCAATGTTTGGTGAAAATATTGTGTATTTTTTTAATGTCCTAGAGAGACTGTGTTAACATTTTTGATTACAAAATCATTTACATTTTATCAATGGGTACCCACACTTTTGCATAAGTATGTATATATTAATTTTGTTTATTTTCTTTATTATTTATATTAAATAAATATGTTAGATACAGACCAGCAACTGTGCATTTTAGATTAAAGTGATGTATACAAAATGGTAAACAAATTAATGTATATGCTAAAATTGTGGCTTGAATGCAAGGACAAGTGGGCGGAATAGCAGATAAAAATGGTTTAATATAATCCAGAGTAAAACAGGAACAAAGAGCCAGATGGGAGAAACCAAATCCATAATCCAGTACAAGTGAAGGTTAAAAACACAGCAACCAGGGAACAAACAGGACAAGCAAAAACAAAGTCGAAATTCAAAGAAAAAGTCCAGGAATACCAAATACAAGAAAACACTCAGTAAAGTTAGAATAAACAAGAATTTGCACCGTCTCCCTTCTCCAGTCCGTATTTGAAGTCTTCCTGATGGCCCTCAATGAAAACACCTGTGTTATATATATCATAAAGACAAGTTTAAATAATAATAATACATTATTGTTAAACATTTATTTTTTAATAAAAACAAGTTAAAATAGTAATCATAATAATAATACTATTTTATTTAATATATATACTGTAATAAGTATAATGTGCTGTATTGTTTTATATGTGCAGAGTCTTCTAGAGAGACTCTATGTGGAGAAACAGGTTCCTTGAGCCCAAAGTGTGCTTTAACATTCCAGGAGCTGTCCCATTATTATAACAATAATGGCTGATGGTTCTGGGGAAGTGGGTGGCTTTGTGGGCGGAATAAGAATGGAAGGTCATTTGTTCTTAGAGTCTGAAATTTTTTCAGGGACTGAAACTTTTTGAGAGTGTGCATCTGAGTGTTTGTCATAGAATGCACTTGATAATGAGGGTGAGAGGCCATGCCAGCATCCCGCAACAGCCTCAGGGTGGCAGATGGACAGCCCTGTAGACCTAGAACGCACGCTGACCCCCAAGAGCCTTGAAGACCCAAGGCCATCCAACCAATGCTAGCCATCTGCCCACTCCAGCAGGAGGAAGAGGAGGACAGCACAGGATGGAGCCTACCATGGGCCAGGCACATGAGCCCTAGAGAGCCAGAGGCAATGAGCAGTCAACCTGTCCAGAGGTTGTACCCTCCCATCATGAGCCAAAGCAGGGGGCTGCTAGGACAACCAGCCCATGAGACCAGCCTAAGACATCCTCCACCGGAGAGGCCCAGGGCACCCCTATGGGGGCAAGCCATCTTCCATGCCAGGTACCCTGGACATAAAGACTGCAACTACCAACAAACAAACAAGTAAATACATACCATAGAACAGAGCAGGGAAAGGGGCAAAAAACACACAGCAAGAGAAATAAAACGAGACACTTGACATGAGCCTCAGGCAATAGAACACACACACACACACACACACACACAACTTAAACAAAAGAACAAGCAGAGCGAAAGAGAGAGATACAAGCAGTAAGAGAGTGACAGAGAGAGACAGAGGACAGAACAGCATTGTAAAGACTTTCATATATTTTCCATATTATACAAGTCTATTATACGAGACCCTGAGTTGTTGTTTTTTTAAAACACAAGTTTATAAGTGGTAAAGAGGAAAAAAACATGAACATGACAGAATTGTAATTGCTACAGTGGGGCAAAAAGTATTTGGCAGCCACTGATTCTGCAAGTTGTCACACTTAAAAAGATGATGAAGTCTGTAATGTTCATCATAGGTACACTTGAACTGTGAGAGACAGAATGTAAAAAAAATCAGGAAATCACATTGTATGAATTTTAAATAATTTATTTGTATAATGGTACACAAAATAAGTATTTGGTCAAAAGTTCACTTCAATACTTTATATTGTAACCTCGTTTTATCAAACATTTCCTGTAGGTCTTCACCACACTGTAGCTGGTATTTTGGCCCATTCTTCCATGCAGATCTTTTCAGGAGCTGTGATGTTTTGGGGCTGTCGTTGGGCAACACAAACTTTCAACTCCTTCCACAGATTCTCTATTGGTTTGAGGTCTGGAGACTGGCTAGGCCACTCAAGAAACTTGAAATGCTTTTTACATAGCCACTCTTTCTTGCCCGCGCATTGTGTTTAGGATCATTGTCATGCTGGAAGATCCAGCCACATTTCATCTTCAATGCTCTCACTGATGGAAGGAGGTTTTTGCCAAAAATCTCATGATACATGGATTTAATATGGATCAGTCATCCTGTCCCCTTTGTAGAAAAGCAGCCCCAAAGCATAATGTTTCCAAATAATATTTTCACGGACCGGCCTTTAAGGTGTCACGGATATATACAACAAAATAAAATGATATGACCAACACAAAAACTGTGGTATTTTGTAAATATAATAATAAATTATATAAATAGAAGTAGGGCTGTCCCCGAATAGTCGAAGATTCGATGCATCGATATGCGGAGCCTGATTCGACCACCAATCTCACAGTCGA
>JBBIGC010002640.1:0-13747 GCA_037576955.1 Lepidarchus adonis | reverse complement strand
GAATTTACAGGAAGTGGAGGCTTTTTGCAGCAAGAATGGGCAGCTTTACCATCTGCGTAGATAAAGAGCCTGATCCACGACTACCACAAAAGACTTCAAGCTGACACTGATGTTAAAGGGGGCAATATGCAGTATTAAGAACAGGGGTATGTAAACTTTTGATCAGGGTCATTTGGGTAGTTTGTGTTGTGATTATTATTTAGAAAGAGTAAACACAGATGATTGATGATAAATGGCTTCAGCCAAACACTAACCATGAGTGAAAGAAAAGTTTTGTGTTATTATTCATATTCTCTGAAAATGGTTAAGAAATCATAAATTCTGTCATGACTTATGAGCACAACTGTATTCACTTAAAGGGTCATGCAAGGTCACTGTTTTGTGTCTTTGTAATAAACTCTCATTCACTTAAATACTGATTGCCTTTCCAATGATGTAAGTTTGTCCTACATAACCTGTTCTCCAAAATTGCTCTAGACTGCTTGAAACAGAGGGAAAAACAAACACTATCTGACCTTCAAGCTCTACTGAAATATGTAACACAGGATATCCCAGCATTTTGCAGCTCATGGCTCATACAACCAACTACAAAAGCTTCCATTACCAAGAATTAACCAATCTTTTCTTTATTACAAACGTTTTCTCAAATGTAAAACCAAATTTTGCCGTAAGTTTGAACTAATGAATGTAATGATGGTATATATTTATTTAATATGAATGAGTAGCACGTATTTAGCTGACACACGTCTCTCTAGTAGGCGTTTGTTTAATGGGGAGCAATGTATTGTGATCTATGTAGTGTCTGGTGCAGGAAAACAGGTGAGTAATACCGGTTGAAAAGAGGTAATGAGAGAGTTGCTTTATGGGAGTCATAGTTTGTTGAGCTACGAGCTAAGAAAGCAGGTAAAATAAACACATAGATCACATATACAACAGTAATGAAGTGAAACAGTTCCTAACCTTTACTGTGGAGTGTACCTTATGCTTGGGAGCCATAATGAAGTTTCCAAACAAGCAACACAAATGAAAGAGAGCGAATGGGACAACGCTGTCTCCCTCATATAGCGCCACATGACACTGAGTGTATTCATCTGCTCCGCTCAACAACTAGTTCCCACGTGAATGTTTTTTTTTTAATGTCCCGCTATTAATGTTTAACGCTGTGTAAAATAAAGACCACAAATCGCTGTATGTCGAGTGAGATGTAACACGAAGACCCCCTGTATTTTGAAATGGTTTAAAACACATGTCTACTTACTGCAGTCACTTTGGGGCCTTAGGTTGAAATTTTGCACTGTGAGAATTAGGCATGGCAGAATAAAAAAGTGTTGTATTGCAGTATTTTGCTTATATTATATGATAATCATTTTATAATTATATGGATACACCTGTGAGATATTTTTTATATTTTAATGCATTTAATAGACTTATTTTGGAACATAGAACATCAGCTCTGTTACTCATTGTCGACAAGAATCTGTCTTTTAATAGCCTAGTTTGTGGGCAGGAATCAAGGGAGGCACTGACTCTCATGATTGGTCATTTTTAAAGCAGTTTTAAAGCAATTTTTAAAACTGTTGAAAACTGGTAGAATACTGATATTGAGAGAGGAGCTCTAATAAGCTATTAACATCTTAACGTTATTTATTACAGGTCAGACCGCCACTCTTACTGATGCTGCTTTAATGCACAGGCTGGGTGGCTAACATCCAGTGCAGTGAAATAGTGTAATTCTGTATTCCGCTCCGCTCCGCCTGGGGGCGCTGTTTTTTTCTTCTTCGTCTCGATCTGCAGCTCGTGTGGCTGTAGATGAGAAACATGGCCGCGCTCTACGAGTCGTACACGCTGTGCGCGCTCGCGGATCCAGGGCCAACAGGAACCAGAGCGATCGAACCGGAGCGGGACACGGATCGCGTGGTCGTTACAGAATCCGGCAAGGCGGTCACCGTGTATAAGGTACTGGGAATTGCACGTTTATTGCTGTTTGTAAGAGGAAAGGAAACAGCAGCAACGGCGTGCGCTGCTGCTGGTAAACATAAGCATGAGGAAAGCGCCCCACATGCAATTGCTCTGACAGCGGCCGAAGAATTTACATTTCACTATTAAATATGGAAATTTAGTTCATCTTTTTAGGTGAAAACGTTAATTGACGTCGGAAGAATAAAAGTAAACGTGTTTATCAACTGTGGAGCTGTTCACCGGGTCTGTTTGTGTAACTGAACCAGTTTAAGGCGGTTTTGGAGAAGAAAAAAAAGTTTTGAATAAATAGTCAGAATAGTTAACAGTAGTGGTAAATAAAAGCAGGCGCCTGGTTCCTCTGGAAAAAGTGGTGGAGCACAGTTTTGTGATTTCCCTGCTCAAATACACCATGTAAACATTAGGAAAGGTAGAGAAGCTGTATTTTAGGGAAGTAAACTGACTTTAACAGAAGAAAAGTCTTTTCAGAGAAGTTCAAATCCTTATATTCTTAAATATGTGCAACTGTGTAAATGCTTCCAGTTACTAAGCGTATAATGGTACATAGAAGTCATGACTTGGTTCACACCAAGGTTAGTATGTCAAGTTCAGAAAATTCTAATTGTCCATTAAAAAGTGTGGTTAAGTTTTTTTTCACTTCGGCTATATCTATCCATCCATCTATTATCCAAACCGCTAAATCCATTTCGGGTTGTGGGTTAGGGTTAGGCAGCAGCAATAAACTCAACATTGTGCTCAAATTTGTTTCCAGATCTCAGACCAGAAGCCGTTGGGCAGCTGGATGGTGAAGCAGGGCCAGTGTATAACGTGCCCTGCAGTCTACAGCTCACAAACAAAAGAATTTGTGATTGTTACAGATGGAAAGGTAAGTGTGGAGGAGGGACGCATTAAAGTTTAGGCTACAGTAAACCTCTTATTTACAGATTAATCACACTTTCTTCTTGTTCAGGTTGTTCGAGTTTGGAAAGATGAAGACCTCAGCATTGAAAAAGCCTTCAAAGCCACAGTAAGTTGTGTTCCCAGTCTTGCTCATGTTGTCTTGGTTAAAAGCCTGTAGTGACTGGATGATGAACCTCTCTAGGTATCAGCAGAGGTGTACAGGGTGCACCCTGTCCCAGACAGAGAGCCGGTGGTGCTGTTCCAGCGTGGGGCTGCCCGGTTTCTGGACTCGCTCCTTGCTTCCCCTCAGCAGCCCATAGAGGAGGTGCTGTCAGAAGATGAGGTGATCAGGTGAGAGTCTGGGTGTCTCTGACCTCATTTTCTTCAGAACATCACCTCAAATTGCACCAGTATTTGAGAGGTGAAAGCACTACTGTGACTGAAATAACCACATAACAATGAATATATTCATGATTCTTTATTTGAAAGTGACTTTGTTATTGTAAACACATCTCATTACATGAAGTGCACCACAATTAAATGTTACATCTGCATTTAGCCCATCCATACATGGAGCAGCAAGGAGCTATTAACCTTAATAGGACAGTTCTTTGCTCAAGGATTCCTCAGTTGTGCCTGTGCTGGGTCTTGAACCTGCGTCTTTTCACAAGGGCATGTTCCTAACCATAAGTCCAACACTGCCTGTAAGATTTATGATATTATATATTATGATGTATACATATTTAAATATTCTTTGTATGGGCTGCCTCTTTATCCATGACCAAACAATAGTTCATGAAGAGTCTAGTCTGGCCATGTTTTCATTGGTCAGTTGCTCAAACCTGTTAAGTAGCTGTTTTTAGTTTTTAAATTGTTATCACCTCAAGATGGTGGATTTTTTTTTCCTTTTTTTCTTTATATCCTTCCTTGTTTCTTGTTTGGCCTCAGACACTACCAAGAGCATTTTGGGAGTAGAGTGTTTTGTAAACCAGATTTAAACATGGCAATCAAGGAAAAATGACCAGTTGAGCCAATCAAAACACTACACTTCTGAAATGATCCTGGTATCGTGTGACGCTCCACCTAGACTCTTTAAAATAAAATTAGCATATTATTGCTTATACATGCTTCTGACATTTTATTTGATTCAGTTGTATGGGCACATTAAGATTGGCGGCACACATACAGTTGTTGTCTTTAGTCTTTTGATGTTTTAATTAAATTTTTTGCATCAAATTACTATTTATTTTTTAGCATTAAGTGTTCTATTTTATTGTTATATTTGATATAAATAAAATTGTGTTGACTTGCTCTGCTTTTATATGCATCATGATCCTCACTAACTGTGGCACATTTGATGCAAGCAGCTGCATGATTTCTCCTTTCCTGTCACCCAGGTGGAGTGCAGCAGTGCACACAGAGCAACAGCTGGTGCTCCTCTTTAGCACAGAACAGGTCAGAGCAAACCATTTGTTTCTTTATCCAGTCATTTTTGTCATTTTGACCTATGTAAAATCAGTAATTACGAACTATGATTCATGTATTAACTTTATTGACAAGCAGAATCACTTAGCATGCTCATAATGAGGTTTTGCCAACGCATTTCATGCCCTTAAACCAGGGGTCACCAACATGGTGCCCCAAAGGACCACATGAGGTGCCTGCAAACCTGTTCCAAAAACTCGTATCCTATTCTTCTTTTATCACATCTGCGTTTATATAGATGTGAAAATGACAATATTAAAAAAAAAAAGCATTTAAAACATTTAAAAGCATTTATTATACACAAAATTTTGATAAGTTTATATAAACTCTGTTCTATTCTAGTTCAAGATTCAAGAGGTTTTTATTGTCAATACAGCTGTATACACAGTACACAGTGTATTGAAATAGCGTTTGACACAGCCCCCCACCCTGGTGCATTTGTAAAGAAAAAGATAGAAAATCTAAACTACAAAAACAAAATATAATAACTATACATATACTTTAAAACAAAAGGGAGATATAAGGAAATGAATTATATACATACACTGAACAGAAAGGCATAAGACATTTGACATCAACGGTCAGTGTTGTGTGCAAAACGTTGATGGAGAGTAAACTTGCTACAGCAGTGCAGATGAGAAGCTGAATGCAGTTTCTTATCCCAAAAACATGGCAGAAAATAAAGAAAATTGATCATTTTCACAGTGAATGAGAAATTAAGTTATTTTCTACTACTGTGAAAGAAACTGCGGGTGTGTCATTTGTGGGGTGACGGCACAATGTGGTAAAAATGTTATTTTGAAAATGTAAACAATTGCTGTGATAAATATAAATTGTAGAATAATGATTCTCTGTTTCCCACATTAAGACATGAAATTGTAAATGTGATCAGATTCACATGGATGAGTATAGTTAATCATTAATAATATAATATAACTGAAGGTAAATGGAGCAAGAAGTAATAGTCCTTCGTATGGCTCCGTACCCACGAAGTAGCTCTGTTTCAAAAAGGTTGGTGACCTCTGCCTTACACCAATGATCATTATCGAGATTATCACCTAATCTTGTTTGTATGTGTTTCAGAGCGGAGAGCACTGCCTTTATGTACAGAGATTCAGTCCTAACACTTTAGTGAAGCACAGACTGGAGACGGAGTCCTGTAACGCTGCTCCACTCAGCTATGCTGCCACATACAGGGATGGAAACATATACCTGCTTTACCTGTGTAAGCCTCTATTCATCCAGCTCTTAGGTCTTGCATTCTAAGACACACACTCTATTCCTTAAGTTTAATGTATGTGGCACCTCCTTCCCTTCAGCAGACTGAAGCAAGGCAGTTTTGATACAATACCATGATACTATGTTATGATATGTAAGTTGCTGTTAAAGTAAATAATTAGTGTTCTCAAGGTTAATGAGGCTGTTTTTCCTGTGTATTGATCAATTGTGCAGATATTTTACCAACCTAGCTTATAGTGATGTGGGTTTTGGGGTTTAATCATAATAATAATAATAATGCATTTAATTTATAATGCACTTAACACATCTCAAAGTGCTACAGGGTAAAAAGAGGAAAAAAATCAACATTAGACACATAAAAAAAACAGAGTAACTAATAAAACACAAACATCTTAAGAGCTATATGTTCTACTAAAAAGAAAAGTTTTTAGTCCTTTTTTAAAAGTCACTAGACTGTGGTACCCACAGATGATCAGGGAGGGCATTCTACAGGCGTGGGGCAGCAGAGCAGAAAGCATGATCACCCATGGTACTCAGCCTAGTTCTAGCAGGGACAAGACAGTTTGAGTTTGTAGAGCGGAGGGATCGTGTTGAGGATGGAGGGGTAAGAAGTTCTTTAGGTAGGGAGGAGCGTTTCCGTAGATGCACAGGTGGGTGAGCAGGGAAATCTTGTATTCAATCCTGGCTGAGATTGGAAGCCAGTGAAGTGAATGCAGAACAGGTGTAATATGTTCATATTTCCGCACTCTCATTAAGATCCTTGTTTAGCTGTCACCTCAAAGCAAGAAGCTCTTAGGTTTGATTCCCAGCTTGGGCAGCCTGGATCCTTTCTGTGTAGAGTCTGGTTCTTTCCCACATGTCTCTGTGGGTTTCCACCGGGCGCTGTGGTCAACTCCCAAATATATTTAGAAAACTGTTTGGTTTGAGTGTGTTTGCAGCAGATTAACCCGTGTTTTTATAAGATCAAAAAACTGCTAATGCTGAATTGTATACTCACTCTATCTCTCTCGCCACAGTTCCCAGTGGCCGCTTGTATGAGAGTGTGCTCCATGCACGGCCCACAGGCCCAGCAGTTTCTGAATCGGTTCAGGCCCTGCCTCGCTCCCTGCTCCTGCAGCTGCCTGTGGGTGGGGAAGAGCTGACTTCAGCTTCTGCTCTGCCGCTGGATGAGGCTCATGTGGCTGTGGTGGGAGTTCCACACCCCTCAGTCGGAGTCGGGAAAGGTAGTCACATTTTACAGTTAATTCTGATTATTTTTAGTAGTGAGTATACTCCTTTGCTTATTTTCTATGTATTTATCTTATCAAGTTTTTTAAACACTACATGAAAGAAATCATTTGACATTGTTAAAAAGTATCTAGAGAAGGCTAGTCTTGTCTATAGCTCACGTTGACACAAGCAGTGCAGGCAGAGTAGCATCAGAGAAAATAATAAGCTAATTCTTTATTTTTATGTATGTATTTTTATGTATTTTATGTAGAGCATTCCAAACTAGGACAACTAATTACAAACGTTACCTTAGCTGTTACTAGCTCTCGCTTTTCTTACTCCCAAGAATAGGATAATAAACATTTCAACCAGTCAGTGAGCTGAAGTCTTGAAAGTAGGAAAAATGGGTAAGTGTAAGATCTGAAACACTGTGTCAGAACATCTCCACAACAGCGGGTCTTATGGAGCGTTTCAGATATGCAGTAGTCAGTACCTACCAACAGTGATTGAAGAAGAACAACTGGTGAATCAGCGATAGGGTCATGGGCACCCAAAGCTCATTTATGCTTGTGGGGAGTGAAGGGTAGTCTGTGTGGTCCAATTCCACAGAGCAGCTCCTGTTGTACAAAGTGTTAGTACCGGCTCTGATAGAAAGTGGTCAGAACACAGTGCACCACAATCAGAGCTGTTCTGGAGGAGTGAGGACCTACATAATATTAGGCAGATTTGAATGTTCTAGCTAAAGTAAAAATATTTAAATTGTGAGAATTTTCTTATTCTTTGTATTTTTTTGTAGATTGCCTGTGTCTGTGGAACACACATTTTCAGACTCTGCAAGCAAGCAGAGAACTGTCAGGAAGGATATACGGCCAGGTTAGAAATACCTGTACTGTCCCCTCTCTCACTCTCTCTCTCTCTCTCTCTCTCTCAATAAAAACATTTTGGAATAATAATGTGTTGTAGGAGTAAAATAAGAATACTTTATATTCTTATAGTTCCTTTTATAATTTCTTTTCTGACATTTCCACATTCACAAAACATGCCGTGAGGAAAGAGTTAAACGCTTTACTCACAATGGGAAGGACTTAAAATTTACATGTAGTTTTGACAAACCCAATCTTATTTAAGAAGGATTTTCCACACACAGACTGAACGAGAAGCTTTTGATAGTAAAACAGACGTTTTTTCTTTACTTACATTTTAAAAGATTACAGGAGCGGGTGAACAGAGAACCTCTCGTATTCATATCCCACTATGTTCAGGTTAAAGACAGACAGGCAGTCCTCCATGAAATTTCCACAGGGTTGGGTGAGATGTGTATAATATGGAAGATCTCCATACATCTCACAAATTAAGCTGTATGCCTTTTATACTGGGGACTGTTTACCTGTCTTTTACAAAAGTGTCAATCACTGTGTCAGGCTGTCCATCTTGACATGAGAATTTCAACAAACATCAGTTGGAGCTTGTTTCCTTGACCAAATATTGACCCTCTGTCCTTCAGGGAGTTTATAAATGGTGGTACCATCACTTCTTTGGGTGTTTGTCCCTCAGTGTGAGTTTAAAAAAGTTACTTAACACCTGAAGGGATGAACCTTTGCTGGGAGGCGGAGTGGGAGGAGAGCATTGGCAATTTTCTTGAGGAATGGGGTTACCCAGTTGGGGTTACAACAGTTTGGAAAACTGCTATTAAGAGATGTTAAGAATGAACTTATCTTAATCTCTCAAAGTTCATTTTTTGGAGATAAGAGGCTTAATAGAGACTTAAAGACTTACTGTGTGTATCCTGTCTTGTGTGTGCAGTTGTGGTGTTATTCGGGGAAGCTGTTTGTGCCTCATGGGAAAATACTCTCCGTGATTCCATTTGAATGTCAGAAATCCTCTCTGGCCGCAGCGATTGGGAAGGTCAAACAGACATCTGGCACTAACGGTATTATGTCTTTAATGTGCAACTCTTGTCTGAAATGTAATAACAATGATAGACGTAATGCATTATTCTTGTAATACCTTTTATGTGGTTAACAAAATCTAAGTGCTTTACACAAGATAAACAAGAAATGAAATCTTACACATTACAGTTCTTACACTTTATAAAAATAGCAACATTATGAGAAAAAATAGACTAGACAATATGCCCGTCTGAACAAATATTTAATTTGAATGATACACTGCAGTGTTGTAACAATACTTAAATTGTCAACTTCAAAACCATTCTTTGAAAAATGTCGATATTCTGAGGGTTTTACCCCAAAGTAAGAATCCCCATATGCAAACAAACATAAGATTATTAAGAAGACCATGTCATTCAAAAGTTAAATACATGAATAGTTTCGATGATGTACCATTTCAAAGTGTTCAAAATCAATATACCAGTATTTTTGACAACACTTCACTGCAGTAATTGTTTTTCTTTAATATCTACCTGATTTTGTATTTGTATTTGTTTCTGTTCAATCCAGAGAGCAAAGGTCCAACCCTTGTACCTTCATGGAATGCTCTGCTCCATGGTGATTCAACACCGACACACACAAAGGAGAAGAGCTCAGGAATGACGATGTGTAAAAGTCCAAGCACTGATTGTGATTCTGTGAGTAAAAGTTCAGGAAATGGTAGTGGAAATGATGATGAGAAGACTTTATGTAATTTAGGTGCTGTTGTTGAGCTGGACTAACTGATATTTGCTTCCTGTGCAGGTAATAAGTGTGACGGATCAGGCAGCCTGTCCGACAGCAGAGCAGCTGGTTAAGAAAATCAAGGTAATCTGCTCCTGGGTTAGTTCTGAAAATGCTCTTAATGAAATGGCTTCATTTAGAATAATGAATAGGTAATGTAAAGAGAGATACAGAATGCAGTTTTCAAATGATGATTTCATTTATTTGGGGAAAAAATATCCAAAGCTATTTGGCCTTATGTGAATTAAAGTAAAAAAAGATAATTGCCCCACCCCCTATGTTGGTAAATCATAAATTAACTCATTAACACCAATTTCACTAGCCACAGCAATAATGATTTCAAAACATTTTGTATTTACTTGTTTTGTCTAAGTCAAATCACTTTGTCACACAGGGCCATGTAGGTTTGGATTTTTTTTTCTAATAATAAAATCCTTTACTTAAAACACATTTTGTTTACTTGTGTGGTCTTTGACTAATATTTAAAAAATTTTGATCATCTTAAACATTTAAGTGTGACAAACATGAAAAAACATAAGAAATCTGGAAGGGGGCAAACACTTTTTCACATCACTATTATTTGTCAGATCTATATTAATTTATTTCTTGTCTATGATATTACAGAGCAACACCAAAATACACGCTAGTGATTAACATTTATTTCACCACATTTTCTCCAGTACATTGAACCAATTTGGTCTTTTTCATCAGCTGATACTTCAGAGTGTGTGAGGAGCCTGTTTCATGTCCTATGTAGCTTTTATACATAGCAAAACCATTTGCTGTTATTTTCAAACCTTTTTTTTTAAAAGAATTTATTTATTAATAAGCGTAGTGCACAGCAGCTGTGTATGGTTGTGTAACACATGCATGTGTCATTCAGATGGGCTCTATGGAGGGTGTGCAGAAAGAGGTGGAGGAATTTCTGAATTCAGAACAGACAGAGCTGCATCTGACAGCAGGCAGGCTGGCGTCGGAACTGGTGGCACGATGTCAGGCAGATTCATCCTTCTATCCACAAACTGCTCTGACTCAGCTGGTCAATACACACTTTCTTTGCCACAGGTGAGTAAGATACAGTATCTCACAAATGTGAGTACACCCCTCACATTTTTGTAATTTTTTAATTATATCTTTTCATGGGACACCCCTGAAGATATGGCACATAGATATACAATGTCAAGTAGTCTGTGTAGAGCTTGAAGTCCAAATTGTGCCCAAAGTGTTAATATTTTGTGTAGGCACCATTATTTTCCAGCACTGTCCTAACTCTCTTGGGCATGGAGTTCACTAGAGCTTCATGGGTGGGCCACTGGAATCCTCTTGCACTCCTCAATGATGGCATCACGGAGCGTGTGGACCTTGCACTCATCCACTTTCCGTTTAGGGATGCTCAGCAGATGACCAGTCCAGCACTTTTACTCTCAGTTTCTTTAGCAAGGCAGTGGTGGGCTTTGAGGTGTGTTTTGGTTTATCATGTTGGAATACTGCCCTGCAGCCCAGTTTCTGAAGGTAGGCGATCATGCTCTGCTTTACTATGTCACCGTACATGTTGGCATTCATGGTTCCCTCAATGAACTGTACCTCCCTATTGCCAGCAGCACTCATACAGCCCCAAACCATGACACTCCCACCACCAGTCCTGTTAATCCACTGTATAGTCTTGGCCGCTGTGCTGCAGCTCAGTTTTAGGGTGTTGGCAATCTTCTTATAAGCCATCTTTATGTAGAGCATCAGTTCTTTGCCATGAGGTGCCATGTTGAACTTCCAGTGACCAGTATGAGTGTGTGATTACATTAAATTTTACATACCTGCTCCCCATTCACACCTGAGACCTTGTAACACTAAGGAGTCACATGACACTGGGGAGAGAAAATTGGGCACAATTTGGGCATTTTCATTCAGGGATGTACTCGTATTTGTTGTCAGCAGTTTAGACATTAATGGCTGTGTGTTGAGTTATTTTGAGGGGACAGGAAATTTACACTGTTATACAAGCTGTACATTGACAACTTTACATTGTATCTTCAGTGTTGCCTCATGAAAAGGTGCAATAAAATCTTTTTACTCTCTGTACTCACTTTTTGATATACTATACATAAAATGCCTTTGACAAATGTTTTTATTGGTGCGTTTGTTGAGTTTGTGTTGATCAGCATGTTTTTTGCTCAGTGTGTGTCCCGACCTGCTGATGCTGGCTCTGGAAAAGAATGATTTCCGCCTTTGCCAACTTTGCCTGCAGCTGTTCCATGATGTTCCGGAAGCCGTCACTTGTCTCTGTCTCAAAACCATCCTCAGGTGAGCAAGAAATTCTGCTCAAGTCACAGTTTCTCAATCACACAAAAACATGATCACCCAAGCCAGTGTCGGGCTCAGGTGTGTTTTTTTTTATTATTAATTTTTTTTTTTTTTTATTTTATTTTTACACTCTTCAGGCACATTCGCATGACATGATAATGCAATGTAGAGGCTTTGTCTGCCTTCCATGCAATGATTTCGTCACTTCCATTCCTGATCTCATCATGGAAAATCTTCTATTGGACTATATTAATAAAGCATTATGGTTATTTTTGCACCAAACACATATGCACAAACTTCATAGCTGCAGTACATAAGTATTTTCCTTCTGAGACTCAGGACTAAAGTAAGAAAACTGTGTTGCTCCATAGACAAAGTCTCAAATTTAAAATCTCTAAACCAAAATAAGGCTACATAGGTGAAAATGCAACTGTCTTAAAGCGTCATCGCTCCTCATCCTAAAGTGGCAACACTGTAGCCATATATTACATGTTTTGGCTCCTAGATGCAAGATAATAACAAGTTAAAATGAAAACACAGTAGTCCCTCACTTTCCATTAATGACAAATATGAGGATGAGTTGACAATCAGCAACACTTGGTTGGACCCAGAGAAGTCACTGTGTGCTAGAACATGTGTTTACATTTTTGGAGTTGGTGTTATAAAGCAGCACTGACATTAATATGTATATATAGATGTATATATTGTTCATTTGGTTTGACTGTTTTGCATGCATTGTTAGATTTTCTTTAGATGTCTAATTATTCTTATTTAAAGTGAGGGGTCATTTCCAGTATATTAAGCCACTGTTAACAGAATGGTGTTATTTGACTCAACATAATGCCCAGTTCTCACACTTGGTTATTTTTGAAAACAGTGGTTTAAATATATTTTTTAAAGATCCTGTCTGCACGAGTATGATTTTCAAAATATTTCTGGTCACAAAAATCTATTTCAAACGGTACCAAAGCAATATAGACTAAACCGAATAACAAATTTGGCAAACGTAAGGCTTGGGGGTGGGGGGGTCCTTGTTGTTTCTGGTAGAAAGATGTGAACAAGTAAGTGCACAATTGTGAAGAAAAGCAAAAACTGTGTTTTCAAAAATCTTCAAAAAAATCTCCTTTTTCAGTAATGAAAGACACCGTTTATGTGTGGATTGAAGGACAAAATGCACAGAAATGTCTACATTTTAAAAAATACCTGGCTATGTGCAGACAGGGCTGGAGTATACTATACTCTGGCAAAATGGTCAGATATTTAAAAGATATCATTATCTAAATTTTTGGCTAAACCAGTGAGCGGCATCTCAGGGTATCCGATTAACTAAACAAATTCACCAGTGTGAATCCAAGACTTTCTTTGATGTCTTTTGCTTCTGAAGCAATTGTCACGACAAAGTGACTACTGAGGTACATGTATTATTCAGTTAAGCCCTTAAGATCACCAGCAAAAAATTGTAGTTGTTTTAAAAAAGCAGCTGTTTTTTTTTTAGATTTCAGACTGCATTTGAGTAATATCTGTGATGGTATAATTCAATAATTTTTTTTTACCTCTTTTCCCTGTCTGCAGTGTTAAGGATGCAGAGTTGGAACATGTGGACTTAGAAGCAGATGGCCTACTCTTTATGAAGGCCCTCCTCCAGACAGTGGACTCTTCAGATGAAGACTCTAGTCAGCGTAATGGGTTCTGCTCTCAAGTTCTAGAGGAGGAAAGCTGTGATGTTCCTCCAGAGCCCTTATCCCATGTTCTAGAAGAGGAAAGCGGTGATGTTCCTCCAGAGCCCTTATCCCATGGCACAAAGCCAGCCAGAGATTCGAAAGCCCTGGATATAAGTTGCCCTGTAGGACCTCACAAAGGAGCTCTAATGTATCCTTACATCTGCTGATGCTGCTTTGTTTTGTTACTTTTCACTGTGTGCTTATCTTGTGTTTTGGGCTATTAAGAATAATTTAGGCCATATATATATATATATATATATATATATA
>JBBIGC010002630.1:0-13749 GCA_037576955.1 Lepidarchus adonis | reverse complement strand
TGGGCCTCAGTGTCTCCCCCAGGCCTGCAGGAGAGAAAGGATCTTCTGCCCTCATGGTGAGGGGCCAGAGTCCAGCGAGAGGGCTGGTTGCAGAGACTGTGGTCTTGAGAGCGCGAGGTCCTGAGCGAGAGAGATGGGGTCTTCGGCCCCTTTTAAGGCCGAAAAAAGACCGAACCTATTTAGGTGGAAATCCCACCCCTCTGGGGGTAGGAGAGCTGGCATTTTGATTACAGCACCCCCTACAGGCCCCCAATGGTACCGACAATCTATATCTATATATATATTTTGTTCTACGTCCTTAATGTGGACCTTTGTTTGATGCTTTGTGTGCTTCATATATCGTTTGTCTTCTTACCTTTAATGTCTGTTTTCTATCCTTGTGCTTTACCATTAAATCCAATAACCTCGCAACCTGCTGACGTCTACTTCCAATTATCCGACAATTGTTACAATGATCATTTTTTGTGTGATTTGTTTAATCAGGTTTTCTCCATCTACAGTACTTTTAGGATTTGTTTTGAAAATCAGATGATGTTTTAGGTCACACTCATATTAAAACATGGAAATTTATTAGGATTTACAAACCTTCAAGTACCACTGTATGAAAATATTAATAAATTAATAAATATTTAATAAAACAATTTAGAGAAGAAGAGAGGAGCAACTCCCCTACAGTAAATACACCATTCATTGGCTAATAATACTGAGGTGGAGTCTTCAGTACTGTGTACACACAGAAGGGGATTTTTAGCACAAAAACCTCATGTAGGGTCCGGGGGCCGGCACTCCCACCTTTCACCACAAGAGGGAGTACCGGCCCACGGCCCCTCCATTTTCCTTCAGGTTGGGTTTGCTCACTGTGATCTGCTGCAGTCCCAGGTTCAGTTCTCAGGTACACTGCTTTTGTGTGCATCACCACCGAGAACCTAACAGCTCAGGAGAAAAGGTTTAGTGTGTAAAGACTTAATGTTGCTACACATGCTACATGACATTGTTTGGTACCTGTTGTTTGGGTAAGGAAGTATTGTGCACATTCTGACAGATTTTGAATGACTGACGCCCACTATCTCACAGGAATAGATACGACAAACCAACCTTGTATGACTCATGTGCTAAATTAGATATTCAGCAGCTTGTAGGAAATGATCTAATTTCTTCAGAAGTGAGAAAGAGCAGAGCAATTAAACATGCTTTCTAAAAGTGCTGTAAATATGACTTCATAGATTGCTATTAAATCTTTTTCACAGCACATTTCATAGCAAATCCTTCACCATGACATTGTTGAATCTGGTTGTACTCATCTAGAAAAGTGTTTGTGTAAAGAAAATTGGATATGGACAGAAAATAATTTACCATGAAGGCTACCAATTAGAAATGTTGCCCCAGGAAACACTTTGGCTTACAACAAAGCAGGGCCTCACTTTCACTTTCTACTTTAATGTCGTTATCCTAGATTTCAAAAGAAAATATCTTCTTACCTTTAAATGATAAATAAATATACATTATTATTTTAAGGTGTGAACAGCAATTTCTGAGATCTGGGAGAGAGCTCAGGAAAGGTTTATGAAAGGGAAAAGTACAGTTCTACAATGACTTTGGTGTCTGCAGGGGTGATACTGTTTCAGAGTTCATATTGAGAGAAGGAACTGAAGGTCAGGCTCAGTTTTCATTTTCAAAGTAGAGCTGTAATTTAGCCTTTAGCAAATAATTTGTACTGACAATTTTTATTGTTGTTCGTGTGTATAAATTTCATCTTGGAAGATAAGTGCCCTCCCGAAAACACACCCACACACACCCACACCCCCTCACACACACAAATAGCCTGATGGTTTAAAGTGGGAGTTTTAAAAAGTTCCTCAAAATAGCATTCTAAAACCTATGACCTCCCCCCGGGTTCTTCAGTGATGGCACGCAAAAACAGAGTACTTCATCCAATGGTATCAAAAAGTGCTTGGAGTGTTGCCATTGCAGAACAGTTTCTCCCAAAACATTGTAAAGAACTGTAAATAAGATGTATGAGTGTGAAAAAATGTAACAAATTTAATTAGAATGTCAAAGTGCTTTACGAATTTACTGGTTCTTCCAATAACAATTATGTGGTAGTTTAAAGAGTGTATGGAGAGAAAATGTTACTTCTGTTTCTGAGAATACCTCGATGTACCAAGAATACGTTGCCATGGTCCCAGATTCAGCAGTGGCTCATAAACATCATCAGCATGGTCAGCTTCCACATTTCCCTGCCTTCACATTATTGACTGATGCATCCATCTGGTTCTTATCCCTTCCACAAGACTAATCCAGGCCTTTTGGGCCTTTGTCCTAGGAGATGGCTATGTATTGCTTTATTGTTGCTAGCATTACTCAGAGTTCCTTTCTTGATCCTGTGTATTTTTACCTTGTGCCTATTTTTGTACTTTGAGTTTGGATTTAAGGATGAAATATTTTCAACTCACTTTTTTTCTGATGGCTTCTTTAAATGATGCCACAGAAAAAAGACATAAAATGGTTGGTCTTAAAATAAACATTTTTAGGAAAAAGAAACATTACAATATGTGTAGGTTTATAACTATAAACAGTTCAGAATTTGTCATCACTCAAAGCACTTTTGTAGCATATGGTGTTTAAATGTTTGGTTCCATTACCATAGACAGACATTTTCACCCTGCCAGATATCTGAGATCAGAGAGAAAGTATTTATAGGGTTGTTGTCTGACTTTAATAGTGAAAATGACATCTTCAGTTACTGAGGAACTGAAACTTGGTGAGGCAGAAAGACTGTTTTTGGACAGAGCGATGTCAGCTAAGTCAGACCTTCTGAAAAAACAGTGGACACATACAACACCACATCAGAGACCCACCCCCACTCTCTCAGGAAGTCACAATGACAACCCAGGGCTCTGTGTATGTCTGTTAGTCAGTGGGGCAGTATGGAGCTCAGTGCACTCTCTGTAATACTCTGTGAGTAAATGTCACTTTATCTCATCATTACCTATACAATATGAAGGAGAAAATTAAGCTACTTATGTTAAAAAGTCGTACAAAGTTATAAATATAAAATATTATACTTGGTCATTTATTTCTTGAGGAAAATGATGCACTGTTGCATATCAGTAAAGGACAAAATTATATGAACCTCTTGGATTCTATCTCTAAGTCTGATCTAACACTTCTAGATAAGGTAACAATGGTTTTGAATTCCTTTCATTTGTATGCAACCTGTCTGACTGTTGATTGGTAAAACTGTTTTTAGAGGTAATGATATTTTCCAGCTTTATAGCATTAATAACACTTGTTTTCTGAAGTCCTCAGAGACCTTTCTTCTTCCAGCCACGATACGCATGCACAAATGTGTTATATGTGTGATCAGTGAGCCTCACATTCAAACTTGCTATAAATGTAAATATATATAGAAAATATATCTGCACATAACTGACAGTTCCTCTGGTGGTGAAAAGATGCTGGTGATCCACATGTAAATGATGCATTGGGCTTGTATTTTACATGTAAATGATGTTTGATATTTGGATGTCTGTCCAGCTCTATGCTTTTTCAGAGGCAGAGCACTGTACAGTTCCTTTTTCAGAAAACCAGGCACATGTCTTTGAAACTCTGGTGAAGAATTGTTTTAACAGAAGCTACTGTACTCCTGATGATTGCAATCACGACTGTTGACCATTTGTGTCAGCAGATGAAGGCACAGAGTCAATCCTCCATGATTTGATAACAGGATGTAGCCCTGTTACACAGCCATGCTGTGTCTTTAATACAGAGTTTTGACAAAAGACAGTCAGTTATTTAAGACAAAGAACATATATATATATATTATTATTATTACTATTATTATTTTCTAGAGCGCATTGGCTAATCCAAAGTTTGAGCCTTAGGCCTTAGTTGCACTTTTGTACTGCGACTTTTTATTGCTGAATCTTTTTCTCCAAGCTTCCAGTCTGTAAGCTATATCGGTTTACAGTTACTGAATGACAAACTGAAATGTGTGATAACATGAACAGTTGATTTGGTAAGATTTACATGTGGATTACAAAGTTTTGGAAGTTTATGACTTTGGTGATATTAATGCATCATCTCCTCTGTTTCTGTCTGTGCTTTAGTGCTGTCTGTCCTCATCCCCCATGGACAAACTCAAGGTGAATAATTTATTTTTTAAGCTTTTAGTAAGCATCTCAAATCAGACAGTGTTATTGACATCATTACAAATAGGCCAAATGCTAGACTCATTGTGTTGTATGGCAGAGGAGAGAGTGACAGAAAGATTCATAGAAGAGACTGTTAGTGTTATATGTAAATTAGAGGAGAAGAAACTGAGTGGAACAATTTTGGCATAAGAATGTAGAGGACGTTCATACCTCTGAAGGGAAAAATTAATAAGATGCGCTGTATTAACACCATTCATCACTTTACAGACTTACAACGCACTTGACAATGATTTGTGATTACAACACTGCTCCTTCCTGCTTTTCTATGGTGTAAAAGTGAAAGTAGATATAATAGAATTCTCAGACATCTTCACAGGTACAAGCATAGTATTTGAAAGAATGAGTCGCTCTCAGAAGCTCAGTGAATTCAAGCATGGTACCGTGATAGGATGCCACCTGTGCAACTAGTCCAGTCATGAAGTTTTCTTGCTACTAAAAATTTCACAGTTAACTGTCAATGGTATTATAACAAAGTGGAAGTGACTGGGAATGACAACAACTCAGCTTAGCAAAACAACTAAAGAAAAATGGACCCTAGAGCAATGGAGATGTGTTTTCTGTAGTGACAAATCATGCTTCTCAATCTGGCAATATGATGGATGAGTCTGGGTTTGGTGGTTGCCAGGAGAATGGTACTTATCTGACTGCATTGTGCCAAGTGTAAAGCTTGGTGGAGGGAGCATGCCAAGAGCTTCTGGAAAATTTCATGCCCTATTTAATTCAAGATGTTAATTTATCGCATGCCTAGTTACACATGTACAAAAATCAGTGAAATGTATCCTAAACCACTCCAGACTGTGCAAAAAATGTTTAAGTAATACAAGGTTAAAAACTATTTAGCTAAAACTTTAAACTAAACTAAAACTACAACTAAATTAAGTTATCACTAAAGAGAAAGAAGTAGAGCAAATAATAAAATAGAAGGGCAAGCAATGAAATCGGTCCAGAAGAAGCAGAGATGCAAACACGCAAACATCAGGAGACATTGACTAATACTACAGGCAGAATACAGCAGCAGAGCTGCTTAACTGATAATAATGGTAGCTGGCTAGCCCGTCTAGCTGGATAGCGTAGTCCACAATGCCCTTGTACCACCATGTTTCAGTAGAAATTAGAAAACAGCAGTTTCTTCTCTTTCCGGGGGGTCAGAAGCAGTCATAAACATTCTGGTTTGTTGTCTATGAAGTGCACATTGGAGAGGAGAAGTTACTGTAGCAGACTGTTGGCTATGGTTAGCTTTTAGCATAGCATTACTTTATTACTTAGGCACAAGTAGGGTGTATAACTATTTTCCTTATAAATGAAATAATAATTTAAAAACTTGTATTTGAGCTACCATTGTCCAATATAAAAATGTGATGATTAAAAAGTTTGATGATCTTAAATACTTATGACAAATCTGCAAAAAAAAGGTCCCCACTAGCTCTATGAGTCCCATAGAAGAAGTCTGCTCTCATTTGCTACTCCCATAAAGGTCACTTAATCTGTGATCATTGTGGTGTTTGCAAGAATGAGCAAGTGCTCAAAGCTTAACATACCACAGGTTAACCAATAAAGTTAATTCACAATGTAAGCATGAATAAACACTAACTAACAAAAACACAGAATATCACTGTGACAAGCACAGTACATAGAACCGCAGTAGGACATACTGTATATCCAACAAATACTGACTAAAACAAGTGACTCCTGGGCAAAAGGAGAAGATACAAATGACAATGCTACAGTTTCAGCGAAACTGTCCTTTAAACTATAGACATTATAATTTTTTTTTTTAAGTGTTCATCTGAGAGTTGTGTTTGACCCACCTGAGACCACCAGACAAAGACAGTCAGTGGAGAATATCTGCTGTTTCTTGTAGATGTGTCCAGACCTCCATTGACTGTAGAATCAGTCAAATGTGCTTTCATGCTTTACATATAGTTGTTACAGATTTTCTATAGAAGTGTATTTTCTGTGCTAGTGCTGAATATATAATTATTCATCCTGTACACACACACACACACTCAGAACACAACTTCATCATAAGAATTAATTCTGAGGATATTTTATATTCTTTCCACAGAGAGACCACAAGTGTCCATCAGTCCTGATTCACAGGTGTTCAGAGGAGAGACTGTCACTCTCAGATGTGATATCAAAGGAGGACACGATGAGTGGAGATACAGCTGGTTTAAAGATCACTACTATCATGTCTGTTATGCACAGAATTATATAATCAGTTCTGCTGAAATTTGTCACAGTGGTACATACACCTGCACAGGAACAGTGCTATTCCCATCCTGCGCATACACCAGCGATCCTGTTCTACTGACTGTATCAGGTGAGTGTGTGTCATCTCTTCAGTCTTCATTCACCTCAGTATCACATCTCTACAGATGTGAACAGATGTTTAGTTTGTGTTCATTAATGGAACTGACTCTAAATCTCCTGAATCTGCTGCTTTTCTCTTCTTTCTGTAGATCTTCCCGCAGCTACACTGACTGTAGAGCCAGAGAGTCCTGTGTTCACTGGAGAGTCAGTCTCTCTGAAGTGTGAGGTTAGTAGTCATGGTGGATGGTCGTATCAGTGGGAAAAGAAGAATAAGCAGCAAAGATGGAGTCCAGTGTCTCAGTCTGTCGTCTATGTAAATAGAGACACTCTCACAATCAGAGCAGAAGCTGTTATTAATGGAGATGAATTTCAGTGCAGAGGAGAGCAGCATGACCGACCATCATCATCACAGAATAGTAACACTGTTACTCTCACTGTACAGGGTGAGTTCATAACTATAACTTCTGTTAAAGTAGAATAATAATACTAGCACTGTGTGTGTGTGTTGCTATATAAAATCATTTCACTTCCAGGCACAATAAAGAATAAAGAACACATTAAATCTCTGTACATTACTCACCGTCCTCTGTCCCTACAGATCCACCCACAGCTACACTGACTGTACAAAGAGGGAGAACCGTGTTCCCTGGAGAGTCAGTCATAATTAAATGTGCTGTAAAATCTCATGGTGGATGGACATATCAGTGGGAAAAGAAGAATAAGCAGCAAAGATGGTCTGCAGTGTCTCAGTCTGTGTGTTACACTGTAAACAGAGACTCTCTCACCATCAGAGGAGCTGCTTTGGTTAATGGAGATCAGTACCAGTGCAGAGGAGTGCAACGGGCCCGGCCATCATCATCACAGTACAGTAACATTGTCACACTGTCTGTACAGGGTGAGTTCATCACCACTTTGAAATGCACAGAAATCATTATTTATCTTGTTACAGCCTGACTTGTGATAAACGCTAATATCGCTAATAGTAATAATGAGCGTTGGAGCGCAAGTACAGAAAATCAGGACTCACTGTCTATAAGCTTGCATTCCGTGACCATCAAAGGGCCTACTCTAAATCACTGAAAGATGCACAACGACAATTTTATTCAAACCGGATCAATAAACATAAGGGAAACTCAAAGCAGCTGTTTGCTACAATTAATCATCTGTTGGAGCCGCAACAGCCATCTCTCAGTGAAGTTACAAAGGATAAATGTAACAACTTTATGGACTTTTTCAGATCAAAGGTCATAAACATTCGCTCATTAATGCTCGGACCACAATCCCCACTCGTGCCTACTCTCAGTCTCTCTTCCCCGAGCTTGCCATATCTCTCATATTTCACGGAGGTCTCTAGCAACCACATGAATAAAATCCTGCAAAGAATGAAATCATCATCCTGCACACTGGACCCTATTCCAACAGCTCTACTTAAGTCATTCATTCCTATTATCAGTCCAATTATTACAAAGCTAGTTAATCTTTCACTTCAAACTGGTCATGTTCCACCCTCTCTCAAAGCAGCTGCCATACGCCCAACGTTGAAGAAGCCCTCATTAGATCCTGAGGTGCTTGCAAACTAAAGGCCCATTTTGAACCTGACTTTTTTGTCAAAGGTTTTAGAAAAGGCAGTTGCTCTCCAACTTCAGAGCCATCTTACAAGCAATAACCTATTTGAGAAGTTCCAGTCAGGTTTTCGCTCAGCTCATAGTACAGAAACAGCACTACTTAGGGTGTCAAATGACCTACTGATGGCAGCTGATGCAGGTTCACCATCCCTGCTTGTTCTTTTGGACCTGACAGCAGTCTTTGATACTGTGGACCATAACATACTCCTGGATCGTCTCCATCACAAAATTGGGCTCTGAGGAACCGCATTTCAGTGGTTCCACTCCTATCTGTCTGCCAGGACTGAACATGTCAGGCTCGGGGGATGCATATTTAAGTTATCCACCGTAACATATGGAGTTCCGCAGGGGTCAGTTTTAGGCCCTATACTTTTTAACATCTACATACTGCCGCTCGGGCAAGTCATCGCTAGACAGGGGCTGTCCTTCCACTGTTAACCTGATGACATGCAGCTCTATATAAAAACTGTCCCAAACCCTTCTAAAGCCATCTCACAACTCACTGCATGCCTGGAGGACATAAAGACTTGGATGAACAACAACGTTCTACAAGTAAATAGCAAAAAAACCGAGGGACTCCTTGTTGGTACCTCCCACCAGATCCACTCTTTCCCTGTACTCCAGTTTGCCTTCGATGGCCAGACCATTACTTTCTCTTCCTCCGTCACAAATTTGGGGGTTCGGTTTGATCCACAGTTGACCTTCAATGATCACATAAAACATCTGTGTAAGACATCGTATTTCCACCTACGAAAAATCTCCAAGCTCCGCCCCCTTCTAACTCTTCCAGATGCAGAGAAACTTGTCCATGCAGTTATCTCCTCAAGGTTGGACTATTGTAATGGACTTTTTGTAGGGATTTCTGCTAAGGACAATCCAAAACAGTGCCGCAAGAATCCTTCTGAGAGTAAGGAAATTTGAACACATCACCCCCATCCTGAAGTCACTCCGTTGGCTCCCTGTTTCTTCCTGGATCGATTACAAAATTCTCCTGCTGACACATAAATGTATTTTGGGCCAGGCACTAATGAAAATTATGTAAATAAAATGTATTATTATTATTTATTATTATTATGCCTGATACACATACAGGTGGGCGAAAAAATGTATGCAGTGTTGCAATATGTTTCAGCATAATGTTATATTGCTACAGTGGTGCCAAGTATGACAACATGCAGCTACAGTGCTGTGAAAATGTAAAAGCAAAATGTTTTAAAATTATATTACAGATAATACAGTTAATCCCTGTTAGCTCGGCCCTATTGTATCGAGCCTTAACTTTGGTGAGAGGTGGGGTGGCGAGCTATCAAAATAGATTAGTGACACACCAACTAACATGCATGAACGAGTAGCATGAATATAGGTAACAGTCTCTCTTATGGCAGTCCCGTATTACCATAAAGCATTTAGTAAACTTCAACTGCATTCTACTACTGTATATGACAGAAAAATGTCGGAAAAAAGGGAGTCAGCAACGAAACCACGAATCACTGTATGTCCCACCGAGGACCCTCCTGTACTGTAATCACATTCGGCCCGAAATTAAAATGCAACAGGCATCTGGTCATACTTGTTGGAGGTGGACCGTGGACAGGCGGACCAACAAAGCACCCGACAGTCAAACAGCCGTGTTTCCTGTGGTGAATGATGGCCCAGACACTAACCAGAGCAAGGATGCATTAGTGATTGGTCCATCATACTGTATACGTTACTGTCCCCATCCAAAAGCAGCAGCAGTCGACCTATAAAATTTGCATGACTGACCGTATTCTAGGCTAACATGGATGCAAGTTTGGCAATCTATAGATGGAGAAACGCATACACCTGATACTTTGCACATTGTGGCGAGGACGAGAGGCAAAACTGGCAGCTTAAGAAGGTAAATAACATGGAAGGAAATCTGCAGGCTTTCATGGTGAGAGGCAGGTTTGGCGAGCTAACTAATAATATCTTGAAAAAAGATGCCCCATGGTCAGAAACTGACCAGTGCCTAATAGTGGAGGGGGTGGGCATTGGTTCTTGCTGACCCTTTGCTCTGCATGTTAACTCTACATACCTAACCCAGTCCACAAGAAGCTTGTTAAATCAGCTGAATCAGGAGTTCAGGGTGAGACAAAGCACAAAATGTGCATTGGGTGGGGTTGCAGAACTCTGGGTTAGTCTGTAATAGTACACCTGTGTGGGTAAACCTGTAAGGTATGTGCAAAGTAGAAAGTAGCCAGTAAGTGGATAATACAAAATTTATGTAATAAAAAAGGATGTTAATATTGCAGTGTTGTGCATCGTAAAAATGTCTAATATTGAATATTTTGTATACACTGTCGACCTATACCTTCATTTTAATAATAAATATGTATTTGTACCAGAGCACAACCTTTTCTTTCATCGAACCACATGTAAACACCTGGATTTTGCTGGACACTATTGGTACTTTGACTGGAACCATATTTTATGTTCAGATTAGACCAAGAGCCAAATAATGGTTGGCTTGGCATCGAAAGATGAATGGTAATACAGAAAAGACCATCATCCTCCAATGTTAAGTATATTGGATCAAGAATACAAACACTGGGTTGTTGATTACAAAGTTGTTGAACAAAAGCCCCAAAGGACATATGTTAATTACCTGATAAGGTAACTTGAGTGGGTTATACCCATGAAGTGGGACTGTGGTCTTCTGAGACAAGAATTTGTACATCTAATTGCTTTTTTAAAAAATCCTTTCCCATTTGCTTTTTTGCAGGAGTGCGGTCTACTCAGAAAGGGAAGTGTACTGCTGGCCGATAACGTCATCTGTCCAGGAGCACCAGAATACCTGGAGTACATTAGGAAGAGTCCTCGATATGAGAGTAGATACTACCCAGCCCATCTTGAGTACACCAAGGTGGAGGACGGCCTGGAAAAATCAGTCTTTTTAGGATAGAGGGAGAACGATGGCAGAGTTTCTAACCATCTATTTTAGCTTTCCATGGAAATACATCTTCATTGCTCAGCCAAATGTGAGCAGTCAAAACAGTCAGAGAAAGAATATAGCTGTGAGAATTGAAGGGTTAGATTCTACATTCGAGCGAGTGAGAGAGAGAGATCTGGTACACCTGACAAAGAAAAAAAAATCCACTGAAAATTATGTTTGGTGGTTTTACCCATGCATACATATTAACTTCCCAATGCAATGTAGATACACCTAAAGTGGATGCAAAGTGTTTGAACCTTAATTTTCTGGTGGTTTCAGTGTGGTGCATTTTGTCTACATATTCAGGTTTGCAAAGTGACTGCCTTGGCTTTACTGTAGCATACCTTTGAAAAAGAATGTTTATTACCCTTTGTATGCAAACCTTCCTTAATTTTTTAAATGCTATTTCTAAGTAAAAAGTACTTTAAGTCATTACTCTTGTCATAAACTGGTCACTTCATACGAATTAAAATGCAGATTCCTGTACCTAAACAATATAGGAAACGGCCGACACAGTAAATGGTCCACTTTTTCTAAATAATACTCATCAAAAATGCTGTAACATTCACAGTAACCAGTATTAATCTATTTTATCATTTGACTAATTGCTTTAGATCTTAGAAAATAGTGCCAAATTAGTTATGCAATAAAAAACAGCACCAGATTATTTTTTTTTACATTAAATCACTTCATGTGTGGGGGGTATCACATTTTACAACAAATGTTTTAGAAGTCAATAAAATGTCATTTTCTTTATTCGTGGAGTCCTGCATCATTCTTAAAAGGCTGTGTAGAAAATCTTGAATCTCCCCACCTGTATGAAGTAAATGCAGCCATTAATCCAGAATTGTGTACAATTATAACTGCATTAACATCCATAATGCTGTCAGTTCTGAGTTCTTTAACTGCTGAAGATCTTAGCGAGCAGGGATACGTTGGACTGGGCTTTTTCTTGGATAGCCTTGCTCTTCTCTTGAGCTTTCTGGAGATTCTTCTTGGACAGGCCTGTCCTCTTCATCCGGTCCAACCTGATTTCATCCTCAGTGCGTCGTTGCGTAAAGTCCCAATTCTTCTCCTCTGTGGCCTCACCTTTCTTTTGTTTCTTTTTCCTCAATCTGTCCATAGTCTGGCTCTTTTCCACACTGGCCAGGTAGAAGTTGGTCTCACGCTTGGCCTGTGAGATTTCGGTTCTCATGCGTTGGTGATAAACTGTCTGCTCATAGGCCAGTTTCTCACTCAAGTGGCACCACTGGAATCTGTGCAAGTACTGCAACAGGAGGAAAATGGAAGTCATCAACAAGTCACTCATGAAATACAATGTGCAATCACAGGAGCCTAGCCCAAACCCTGAAAAACAACTCCTGACCATTACCCCTCTTTCACCACAGTTCACTCGCATCAAGTCAAGTTTCAACCATTTGCAGCGCTTTTGTAAACCAAGGGCTACAGGTGGATGTACTGTGACTAAATAATACAATATTCTAGGAGCGCATATAGTGCAGAAACAATACTAAATGAAAGTACAGTATTTTAGCAAGTTTGGTTCCAAGTTAGGTAGCAACAGAGTATTAAATATGCAAAAATGTAGATTTATTGGGTAAGAAATATTACAAGAATATTACCAGTGAAAATGGCAGCTTGTTAATGGGTAAGATGTAGTTCAAAATGTTTTTTGGAAAGAGGGCAGTAAGAGTGTGAATGCATGTGTGTAGTGATAAGAAACAGTTCAATCTTTGTCCAAGGTTTCTTCGCCTTTTGCCCCATGAGTGCTGGGACAGGACTTCTTAATGAATTAACAGTTCTCATCATGCCTGTTTGCTTCTGGGGAGGAGAGTTTAGATTGATTTTAGGATTTTGTTTGGCCTTTCGTTTATGAAAACATAAACTGGTATCCTGGCAGTTGAGGCCTGTACACTACAGAAAATTTGACCAAATGGGGAATAAAAAAATGCATGAATGATTAGTGTGACTGGCACTATGAATTTATTTTTGGAAACCCAGGTTTGGTCAACAGACTGCAAGAATAAGGCATAGTTCATCATTAAAGGAAACAGATGCCATTTTTTTTTTTTTTTTACCACTGTAGCCAATACTATTTTTTTTGCCACTGCTTGGACACAGAAATCCATTTCACTCTTCTGATGTTGCGTTACAGAAGCACTTTGCAGTGATCAAAGCAACATTACTGAGCAGCTATTACTTCTGCTTTCACAATTATATTAATTCTAGTTGGCCAGGGCAGTAATTTCACAAACTGACTTTTGTCAACATAGGCAGTCTACGATAATGCCATGTTCAACGTCACTGAGCTCTGTTCTACTGCCACATACTTTTTGACATGTGTTGTAGCTTAAAAAGAGGAAGTATATCTGCATACCTGGTGTGGTTTTCAATAGCATAGAAGCTAATATGTCATGAATTAAAAGCATGTGATTTTTATGTTCCTTTTCCAAAGACATCTAATAATCAGTCCTGAGCACTTCACTAAAGTATTGAAAAAGAACATAAATATGACCTGGTTCAGTGTCAAACTCAATTGCACAATCCAAAACACACTTCAGGTCACAGGCCGAACAGGATAAACATTTATTGAACACACTAAAACTAAACTTTTAAAACTTTAAAAAACATAAATATGAATAAA
>JBBIGC010002601.1:0-13752 GCA_037576955.1 Lepidarchus adonis | reverse complement strand
GTGTCTCCTTGATGATCAAGCAGTAAGTAAATCCATCCATCCATCCATCCATCCATCCATCCATCCATCCATCCATCCATCATTTATTCATCATTTGTTTTCATTAGTAAATAGTTTATTTGGGTTCATGCTGAGCAGCAATGGCCAAATGGGATAAAAAGGTCTGCTTTCACCTGTAGTGGTGTTGCTGATGCTGCTTGAGTGGGTGGACTGTGGGGACACTTGTGATGCATTTTCTCTGACTTTCAAGGCAGTAGATGTTGGAAGTGTAATCCTATTGGCTGTGGTCATAGACTCCTCCTCCTTTGTTGTGGTCCTCAAAGTTGTGTGGAGGGAAGTCTCTTTTCTTGTGGCAACACTATGTGTTGTAAAGGCTGTCTGGCCTGCCATAGGTCAAAAGGAGTGTATCATACAAGAAATACTAGCACACAGAACACACTCACACATGCATGCATGCACGCACAGAGCACACACTGAAAAAGTGATGCACATAAATGTGAACAACACATGAACAAAATATATTACATACATGATTTATTTCATAGTTATGTAACTCAAAATGTATTTATTACTATATTAATTTATATAAATTGTTACATTATATAAATTATATTAATATTATATTAAAACTAACAATGTAATGTGTCCAATTCATTTAGAAATAATGCACACATTGAATCAAATATATTTAATGCATCATTTTTTCAGTACAGATATGCACACACATACACAGACATACTTCATAAAACCATTCATACCAGACGTTGAAATGCTCTCTGTTTTTCCAGTAGTAGTACACCATGTTTTCTTTGTTGTACTGTATGTCGAAAGAGTGGGATTTGGGGGAGGTGTCTGGTTCAGAACTGAAAAAGAAAAAAAACCTTAAGATTTCTCTTCAATCCTAAAGTATCTTTCTGTGAAATATAAAATTATGAGGCAACTGTTTTGACAGTCCATCTTTGTAATAATTGTGGGGAATTAGAAACATTTCTACTTGAACAAATATGGCCTATACTGCACACATTAATATTCCTACACACAATTCTGCCATAACATTAACACCACTAAAAAAATAAGTGAATATCATGGACTATTTAGTCATTTCATTAGAATGTCACCTATTAAGGAGATGGGATATATTTGTCAGCAAATGAATAGATATTAGATAATAGAATAGATAGGAAAAGGCAGTGTAAAGATCAGAGCCACTTTGATGAGTCAATTTCTGCGATGGCTAGACTAGTCAGAGCATCTCCAAAAACAGCAGGTCTTATGAAGTGTTAAAGCTCTGTAGTAGTTAGTATGTATCAAAAGTGACTTAAGTAACAACATCTGATGAATAAGGTCATGGGCACCCAAGGCTTTCTGATGCATGTTAGGAGTGAATGCTAGCCTGCTTGGTCTGATCCCAAAGAGCAGCTCTTGTTGCCCAAAAACAAAACATGTCCAAACACATAGTACACCACAGTCAGAGACGTTTCGAATGAGGGGAATTACTCAATATTAGACAGGTGGGGTTATTGTTATTGCAGTTTGGTGTATATTCTTATATTTATTAACTGCCCTCTGTGTGGAAAGCTGCTGGATCAGAAGGCATTTCAGGGCACGTTCTGAGTTGCTGTACTGATCATCTGACTGATGTTTTCACCTCCATGTTCAATGAGTCTCTGGGTCAGTGCATCATGCTTGTCTGCTTCAAGAGAACCATAACTGTTAAGTATAACAAGCCATAAAGCCTGGATGACTACTGCACAGTAGAGCTAACATTTCTAGTGATGAAGGTGTTTGAGAGCCTTGTTAAAAACACCATCTGCTCCTTCATCTCCAACTCCATCTACCCACTACAGTTTGCTTACTGCCAACAGGTCTACTGAGGATGCCATGACTCATATCCTGCATACCACCCTCATCCATGTAAGATGGGGAGATACGTGAGACTGTTCATTGACTACAGTTGCGCTTTCAACACTGTAATTCCACTTAGACTGTTCAACAAACTGAAGGACTTGTGACATGCTCAGCATTCAGTAAGACTCACTTTGGATTTTCCGTATTACTGTAATTAATTCAACCGTATATTTCATTGAGTTCCATTTCTACTCATACTCAAATGTACATCTCAAATATTCTATTCCATATTTTATATCTTGCACTGCAACTATTTCTTCGGTTTGGTTTAGTGTGTATATTTTATTATTCTTATATTCTTTTATCCTGTAATCCTGTAATTGCAGTCATTGGAGTATTCAGGGCACATTTCACCACACAATGTACTTGTATAACTGTGAATGAGACAAATAAACCACTCGAATGTTGAATGTTGAATACATAAAGCTATGCTTACTGTAGACAAAAACAATCAGCAAAATGATTTAAATATTGCACAGACTAAATATGAAATATAACCAATATAATGTGAATCCTGGTGCGAATATTTGTACAATTTGAGAAAGTGATTATTCTAAGTGTAGTATTTATACTCAGCCAGTCATTCTGTTGGCAGTTAAACTCAATACTTAAGATGAGATTTGGAGCCTAATGGGATGAATAAACAAATCATAGGCGAAAATTATTTAAACTATTAACTATTTTGCTGGATTTTTTTACATTTAAAATGTGACTAGACATTAAAACCTTTGTTAGTTTGCTTATTGCTGATTTATCAAGTGTCCTGCAAGCACTGTCCACTGTGTAGGCTGTCAAAAGTACTGATAGGGCACATGTTTTACTTTTTAAACATGTTTTAATTTAATAATTTACTGTACTCCTTGAATGAAACAGACTAGTTGTATTTGAACGAAAGGTCTACAAATGTGGACTCTACCATAGCAGTATACAGTGTGCGAGCAACTGGGCTTCAGCCCAAACTTCTACACATAATTCAAGGACCAAATGAACAGTTAGTCTAGGAAAATTAATTACAGAATTAAAAAACAAATTGTGTCAGAGAGTGGGAGACAGGAAAGAAGTTTATGAAATTAGATTCCACATACCTATGGGTGGCTTAGCTGCAAGAAAGGAAAAGTCATGTATTAACGACATACTGAATGTTAGAAGCAATCAATAAATACAAAATCATTGTAGCCTATCCTTTGTTAGTTATAATATGAATTAATTAGCAATAATTCAGGTGTATAATTGCTATCATGTACACAGGTACTGAAGAATGGTCGGAGTATGGTCAACAATGGTCAAGTCTTTAATTTATGTGTTAACATCCTTCTGGCTGACAGAGATCAAAACTGAAAATAACTGTAAAATTACTATTAATATATGACTCAAAATATGTGGTGTCAAAATATTGAAAGCTTAAGGATCTCTCCCTGAATAATGAATGCTATGAAAAACTACACCACAAGAAAGTGTATTACTTACGTATACATATTAGAGGTGGCTTGTTTTCCCAGTAAGTCTTGTTTGTTTTATCATTATACTTGCATCTGAAGAGGTTGGATGTTCCAGCCTTCCTTAAATAGCCTTCTTCACATTGCCAACGGAACGAGGAGAAATATTTTTCTTCTAGGGGCTTTGTGTGGTTTAGTGGTTCAGGAGCATTACACTGTCCTGAGAAAGTAAAAGCAAAACACTTAAGATACTTCTATATATTTCATAGATTTCATTTAGCTGTGACTGTGAGAAAGTCTTCTGTGCCACTGTAACCAAAGATATTCTCCTGGGTTTTTTTTTGTTTTTTTTACAATACTGTGCTAATACTGCATGAAATGGTGGAGGAACAATGTGTTCCAGCTCTGCCATTTTTAACACAGAGGGGGTTGTAGGTCATCAGCAGAAGTTGGAAACAGCACCTACGAGAATTTATTACATTAAACTTCATTGACTTGCTGAAGGAAAACTGAGTTCACCAGGTTCTTAATGCTTGGGGGAAAAGCATGTTGTCTATGCATGTTATTTCAGTGTTTGGTGACCTAAAGATTTTATTCATGACAGATTTCTTAATTGTAAACACTTACCTTTGTACCATTTAATGTTGCTTACTATAACAGATCTGCTTAAATTACCAGTAAACAATGGAACATTTATCAGAAACTCCTGTATTTTGTCTCTACACTCCTAGAAAATTTGCCAGAGAGAACAATTTTTGTATGTGTGAGTGTGAAAATCCTTTCTAAAGTTAAGCTACCTAAATCTAGGAAGACTTTATATCTTTCTGGTCCTTTTACACATATAGTTCTTTAGGCGATTTAAATTGTTCCTCTGTGGTATTGCTCAAACAAGCATGGATCTGTGGTCAGATATTGATGGAAACAAACCAGTAAGTATTAAAAAAAACAAAGCCAATGTTATTCTGGTCTGAACCATTGGACAATCTGTTTTGTATCTTGCCAACCTCGCCTCTTGCCATAAAAGGCTGCAAAACAGATTTCCTTCCATGTTATTTATCTCGTAACGTAGTCACTTGCCCTCCTCACAATGTGCAACGAGTCCGGTGTATGTATTTATCCATCTATAACTCGCCAAACTTGAGTCTGTGTTAACGCTGTGGCCTAGAATGTGTTAATTCTATAGGTCAATTGCCGCTGCTACTGCTGCTGCTGCTGTCGCCGCAACCACTGTTTTCTCATTATTAACTCATGACAAATAACTCATACATGTAATGATGCTGCAGAGGCTTTATTAACAACCAGCAACATGCAACATGAACAAGTAGTGTGCATATAGCGAATACCAGTGTCTCTCTTGGAAGTCTAGTATTACTATAACACAGGCATTCTACTACCATATATGACAGATAATTCCCACAAAAAAGGAAGCCTCCACCGTAACCACAAGCCCCTGTGATCCCTTATGATAGTTTGTCACCCCGCCTCTCAGGACCTTTAGGGCCGGACAAAAGGGGGCGAGCTAACAGGGTTTGACAGAAGTATTACAGTATTATCTTCCTCGGTGTGTACCTCCACTTCAAATCAACAGATATAATTTTTGAATTTTTGCAACAATGTTTAAAAAATAATGTGACAAATGAAAATGTACTTAGAAATCAGAAATTAATAACCTATTATTACAATTATTGCAAATTACTGTTGTTACAATTAAAGCACTGCAACAGATTTTATATAAAGTAAGCAAATCATATTCAGTCTCCCAACGTTATACATTGTCTGTGGTATTCAAGTAAGTAAATTGGCTAAGCTATGCAAGCACTTTCTCTTCCTTCAGAAACCAGTCTCATAAAATTTTGACTGTATTCTGTATCTTGCTCAATTCATGTTTCCTGTTGATGTATAAAACCCCAGTATTGTTTGCAGAGAAGAAGTGCAATGTCATGATGTTCCCACCTCCATACTTTACCATGGGCATGGGGTTCTTCAGGTCACACCCCTTCTTTCTTCAGACATAACAAGGCAAATTTCGAAAAACTTCTATTTTTATTTCATCTGACTACATTTTTCCAAAACAAATATAATGGCAGTAATTTTCCACAGTTTGATTCTCCCAGAGAGGTCCACAGCAGTCTTATTGTAAATGTGTTAATAAACATGTAATTTGAGTAAATATTATGGTGTGTTCAGTGAACCAGTGACATGGTCATGTCATGGGTGAAATAAGCACATGGATCACATACACAGCAGTAATGAAGTGACAAAGTCCCTGATCTTTACTGTAGAGTCTGCCTTATGCTTGGGAGCCATAATGAAGTTTCCAAACAAGCAACACAATTGAAAGAGAGTGAATGGCACAACGCAGTCTCCCTCATATAGCGCTGCATGATGCCAAGTGTATTCGTCCACTCCACTCGCAAACTAGTTCCTATTCAAACTTTTTTTATTTGTTGCAAATGCCATGTAAAAAAATAACATGAGGACCCTTTGTACACACAATGCATTACAGAGCTGTTTGGTGGCACAAAGGGAACCTACAGAATTATACACAGGTGATTTTAATGTCATTGTTGATGTGTATGTCTTTTTAAATAAACTGTCTAATAGTGATTATTAGTTGGTATTAATTTAGTTTTTTTAATTATGATAATTGTCTAAATAATCCTGCATAACTTCTTTTCAGTTGGTCATTGTTTTGTCATTTGAACACAACAGTTGCCCTTTACAATAAGTGTCTTAGTAAATGAACCAATAGAAATTTCTTTTATCACACTGACTTAAATAGAAAAAGATTGTTTTTGACTTGTCTTTTAAAGTTGCAGTTTTGAAGAGTCACCTGAATTCACCTAACATTATGTGTGCTATTTGGAAGAAGAAATAGAAACATGAAAGAAAAACAAAAGACGTGTCAGATTATTTGTTTCCCTGTCGATCAAGGATAAAGTACACAGCACTCTATAACCCATTAGCTTAGATCTTCTGCTAAAATGAGACAAGGCAAATGTATATTGCTTTTTGTTCTTCATAGAAGATTTTTCAGGCTAATGCTAGCAACATATAAAAATTCACTAATTTTGGCATGTTTTATGTCTACCCTCTTTCATATCTTATCTCACTTCCCTTGACACAATCTTACATGTTTTTCATTTCCTCTTTCATAACTTTGTCTTCTTTTAAAAGAAGAATTTCAAAAAGCTGAATGTTATGCTACACGTGTCAGAGTCTCACTAATCCTGCTGATAAGCCTTAATGTGATCTACTGCCAAGAAGGTTTTGCCATATAAAAACACTTTCAGTTCTCTGAGGAGCCTTTCAACCGGTTCTTGTAAATGAGACGTGCAAAAGTAAAGAACCTGCTTCAGATGTAAAGAATCACCACACTGTGTAAAAGATTTAAACTCCAAGCCAAGAACCACTTAGAGTCCTGTATGTTTAAGGCCGAAAGTCTGTCGGTTGGAGTATAAAGTGCAGAAACCTGCAAAGTAATCTATGAAATCATGTCTATGGTATTAGCTGAGTATTTGTGGTCTTGTCCATGTTTTTTAAGAAGCACAGTACATATATATTTGTAAATTCATGCAAAGATGTTAATGGCTGAAATGATAAATTAAATAATATTTGCTTTTTAAAGTAATGCAAGGAAAAAGACTGATAATCCTATCTAAATACCAAGTTAATATGCTTATTACACATACATGGATTGAGATACAATTTTACAACACTCTGCTAACATTCACAAATAGTTTTCTATAATAATACCCCCATAGTGACTTGGTGAATTGGGAAATACTGAGAGCAGAATGTGCATAGGGAAGGTTACAGTCAGGTCTGTACATGATCTCAAAGAAAGTTATATATGAGACCTTCATAAACTTATGAGACTATTTTATCTGCTTACCTTAGATACCTTGATAAATTTAGGTTAGAACAGACAAAAATAATGAGCAGCACATTTAGAGCAGTCATTTTTAGCTTTCCCAAATACTTTATTAACTTTATGAAAACATTGTAGATCAACAGAAACATAAATCAAGCAGTCAGACATCATTATATATGTGTTTTTCCAAATTAAGTATGTTTGACTAAGAGACCATATTAAAGAAGGCCTCAGAGCCCATTTTCCCCAATGATGGGGGAGAGTGGTAAACAAAACATTATTATTATTATATCTGCCTGAGTGGAACGTTCCATTTCTTTGCACTTTTGTGCACAGACACAAGAAAAATACACAACAGGGCAGCCCCATCCAAAAAACCAAGGTGTTGGTTCCAGACGTTATGTGACTAGTAATTACACATTTATAATAGAATTTATTTATTTTTTTCTAAGACATCAGCGATATGCTGGTAAATAGCAATGGGCTGGTCATTTAAAAGGCTGGTTATTTTTTGTCTACTAATCCAAGGTGATGTAATCAAAACAGGGAAGTTCTTTTGGAGGCAGTCAAATGTCATTACATGGGAAAACTAGATTTGCAGCGGAAAATAGCAGGCTTGGTGCTTAGCAAAACAGAGAATAGGGCAAAATAGAGAAGGCAATGGTGAGTAACTCCAGACCTGCAGGGCCAGGGATTCACACCGTTTTAATGAATTCCCTGCTCACACACTTGGTTCAACTTGGTTTTTTGACTGTGTTTGAGAAGGAGAACAACCATCCTGGGCCATATACTTGCTCACCAGGACTGTTTTTGATCTCCACTACTATATTGAAGAGGATGCTAATGTGGATTAATTGTCTATTTGACTCCTACTAAGAGAAAACATAAACAAACCTAACAAACACACTAACAGACAGCTTATAAATGCATGTTCTTTTAGCAGTTAACACTTATTCTAATAAAACATTGACATAAAGTACCAATTTTCCTAGCACAAGGGGGTTTATATGTGTAAATGAATACAGACAGGCTTAGCAACACTGTGTAAAAAAGCCTCTTGAACAATTGTTTAACATGATGGAAATGAGTCAAAATCAAAATATATAATCACTAAAGTTGTCATAAGAAGTACACTTCAGCTATTGTACTGTTGTGACACATCTGTGTGCAACAACCTGACATTTATTCACCATTGGTGAATCTTGAAGTATAGATTGATATAATTTTGTTTCAGTTGACAAAATCAAAGTGTCTCATATCAATAACTTCTAAGATACAGAGTAAGCAAAAGCAAGTTTTTGTCATTGGGACTGACTGCATCCAGCAGCAAAAAGAGCAGCCTTGTAGCCCTTTTATATAGCAGCAAGTCTAGATTTAATCTAGAATGGATGTCCTGATTCAGTCTCAAAGATCTTAATCAGGGCCCGTCAAGGCCTTTTTAAATTGTCTGCTCGATTATGAATGAGCCTAATCCTGATGCTTTGTTTTATATCAGGTGTCATGCAAGTGCTGTAAATAGAGAGCTCTGATGCAGCATGTGATAAAAATGTCAGCAGTGTGGAAATATTTTAAACTGGGAAATGAAAGCAGTTCAATCGTCACATGTAATGTTTATAATACAAACATTTCACGAGGCAATAGCAACAAAGCTGCATGTAATACTACAAATTTCATATGGCACCTAAAAAAACAATACATAGGGCAATACAGCAAGTTCATTTGGGTAAGTCAGGTGAAGAACGCACCAGCGTACATGGCATGGGACAAATTGACAGGGCCCAAGTGCAAGGGGGAATGTAAACAGAGGTACACACGCGCCATGGCTAGGCCGAAAACAAAACAGTGAGTAGGGGCCAACCACTCACTGAAATGTTAAAATGTAGAGGGCTCTATTCTGGGCCGCTGTTAATCAGAATAGTCTATGGGTTACCAGCTCCCGCTTGTAGGGTGTTCGACAAGGGAACCGCTCAGCGTACACGTTTCCAATATCTGGCAACTCACTCACAAAATGGGGCTCCCCGAAGGGGACTATGCAGCCTGGACGTGCCTGGAAATGATGATATGTCCCTGCTCTCTTACACAAAAGAGAGTCCCCCAGCAGGACCGTCACCTGCCCCAGGTGGGCACTTGCTTGGACCCCACACTGCCCCCTGCTACCAGCACGCACCTCCTGTCTTCTTCACATTGGCGCCAGTGTGGTTTATTTCTGGAAACCCCAGCGGAATGAAAGTTTGCTAAAAGTAGATAGAAGTCCATGAGTAAAACCCAAGGACCATACAGTTGTTGTTTTTTTGTTTGTTTGTTTGTTTTTTATTACAGTTTTTACAGTCTACATTCCTGCCCCTCCAGAACAACTGGAAGGAGCCCACATTGCAACCACAAGCAAACAGGCGATATAAAGCCTCTGGCCCAGCTGGCTTGAAGCAGCTTAATTGTCCAGCAGCATACTGCTTTGGGGGAGGAGTGGCAGCCTGTCAGCCAGCAAGGGGAAGTCAAACCTCTGCTAACCCCCAAACCCCCCCAAATTGTAAAGTACTTTGCAATAATTTTGGAAGGCTTCTTTAGATTTTGTCATTTGTACAAACTCTGATGACTTGATTAATTACTAGATTATTCTGTTTCTATCACAACAGTGCTGAGTCTCACTATAAAACATACTTACAAGCTAAGTAAGGGATGTTTCCCATACAGTAAAAAGCCACTAAAATAAATATTAAAGTCTAATTTACTCTGCCTATGAGAAACGGAAGTGTGACATTCACAGCGGATATGGCTGTCTGTGGCACATCTATGCATTCTAACTAACTGTTAGAATGGAAACCACAATATGTGACAGCATATATATGTATAGATATATAATATATATCCATATTACAGCATAATTTATAATAGTCCCTAAATGTTTAAATCTGGAAAAGTACAACTCAAGTCCAGCTACTAATATACTAACAAAATGCCCCTCAAAACAATTACAAACAATTAAACAACTTCAACAAAAGTAATATAAGGTGAATATATTTTATTTTTAAGAAATTGAGGCATACCTGGCAGCTGGATGCTCCCTAACAGATCTTTAACAAAAATATTATTATTAATCATAGTACATATACTGACATCTTAGAAAAACACTATATTAAATAGAAGCATGTTTTTTTTATCTACTTCATACACCTACCTGGTGCTGCAGATATTTTGTTGTGTACAACAGCTTACCACATCCTTAACCTGACTAGGTTTAACACATATAGCATGAATATGAGAGCACACTATTTTCTTTATCAGATGAAGCTTTGCTTGAAGTAAGTGGTAGCACCATGGTGAGAACCAGACAACTTTTTGGTGCCTTCAGATAGAAGTTTGTAGATGCACATGAGTCTGAAAGCAATATTAAAAATCTCTGAAGAATAAGAAATTAGTTATTCCACTCTCCATAAAATAATTTACAAGTGGAGGATGTTTAAAACAACTGCCAATATGGCCAGACCATGATACTGAAATGCTGTGGGGTGACTGGAAACAGGCTATGCATTTACTACACCCCTCAAATATCATACAGTTAAAGATAAGAATTCTACATTGAAGATAGGGGAAAGCTATGTCAGAGATGATTATAAGAAACTTCTTATTGACGTTATTTCAGCCAAAAGGGAGAAATACTAGCTATTTGGGCAGAGGGTGACTTAACTTTTTCCTCATTAGGAATTGTCATCTAGTAAATGTTTATTGGGGTGCTATATTACCTAAATACAATGAGAATCTACCCAAAAAGTTAGTTTAATTTCATGTGCTGAAATATTAAACATCATTTATCGGGATTAAAGGAAGACCAACAGATTCATTAACTATGCGTGAATCTACAAATGGCTTCCAGAGCACATTTCAAAGCACTCGCTGCTATGGTTCTTTTGCTGGCACAAATCACAGCCTCAGCTCAGAAATTAGATCAGTATAATTCCTAAAAGTTACTGACTATTGCCTTTGTACAGTCTGGCACTGTACAACAAATATACAACAAAACCCAAACAAAACCCAGTAAATTATATTTCATGAGCAAGTATGAAGTAAAGTAAGACCCTACATTTTCAGAACACAGTGAAGATCCCAGTCAGCTATTTTAGATTAGTTTTACATTTTTTTTTGTCTTATTGAAAGGGGAACTATGCATATGTAAACTATGCGCATCTTGACATTTGCAATATGGTGTGCACTTAGGTAGTCATGGTACCATTGCCTTTTCTAGCTGTCACACCAAATGTTTCCTATGAAGAGCAAAGCTGAGCTCCCACTCAGCCAGCAAGATCACTTGACAGAAAGCACATTTACAGCATTGAGAACTGGGGGCAAATGACAACCATTGAAAAAAGACATCTCATCAAAAGTGTGGCCATTTCTTAAAAAGCATGTAATCTGACATGACATAGTCTACTAGACATGCAGCAACTTGGCAAGTACAGGACTCTTATCAATGAGACAGTGTTCAGTTTCATTTGTCATGACTCAAATGTGCTGATGTGCAACATGAAGGATTGTGATTACTGCAATTTAAGTGCTGTTATTTCTCACCTGTGCCACAATCACACAACAAAGGCTACAAATACCACATATGTGTCATATAATGGACAGGTTTCAGTGTTTTCACACTGTTTATCTGAAACAATGATTTAAGACCACAAATCACCTGCTGGTTTCTGTGAGCATTAATCATAGTGAAAACAATCAGGCATTGATATGAGTTCATCTTTCTTGAGCACATTTCTTTGATCCCAATAGACAGAATGCACTGACCCATATACTGTTTCTTGGGTGCAGCAGTTGTTGTTTTTATAGATCTAGTAGAAGCTCGCGAGAGAAGATACAAATAGTCTATAATGTGCCTCTGGGACTTATGCATTTAGGCTAATAAAATGCTCTTCTGGCTCGGTCACAGGTCACACTTCACCCACACACACATGCAAAGCTAAGAGCCCTAAAAACTGGAAAAGGTGGGGTTAAACTTACTGGTCACCTCAGTGGCATTCAGTGGGATTTCAGTTGCGATGAAAATGAGCGTAAAAAGTGATGATGCACACATGTCCGTTGCAAAGAAAACGACCGAGAGCGACTCTGTTTGCCTGTAAATGACACATACTCCACACAGTCAAAAAAAGACGAGGCAATGGCCGTGTCGACGGCAGCACTTTCGCTTTCACTTAACAACCTGGAGATCGAGGTCTAGTCTCTAACACGTGAAAATATATCTAGAGCTCGACGCCTTTGTCCGTTTTATACTTGGCTGAGCAAATTGTGTTTGCAAGAATACATACGCCACGAAGGTTTTAACCGAGTAACCGTCGCCCAGTGCGCGCGAACTGCCAGAAAGAGAAAACGCCTAGCCCCCGTTACAGCACACACAGCTTTATGAAGCGTTCAATGGAGCCAATCTACTGATGTAATACTTGATAACCAGCCACAATCCAAGTTAGGCAGTCAGACCAGACCCCCAAACTTTTGCTCATTTCCTCCCTTTCAAGTAAGCAAGGCGAGGAGAAGAAAAGACCACTCCAGAAATGTCCACTTACTGTCTCTCTTTCCACCCCACCACTTGTCAGATCAAGGTTTGCAAAATATTTTAAAAGTATCTGTGGTGGGCAATTTGTATTCCAGGGAAAGATTGGTTTAGACTTTAAATTTTTCCAGGTGTGTGCTGTAAAAAATGAGCAGCATAAACAGAAAAAATAAGTATATTGGTTTTTTGTATGTTTTCAGGGACCTCCAGAATCCCGCTGTGTCAAGGTTGAGTCAATATTTATCAGGAGATGGAATGGCGTTCCTTCCAGGAGTGTTGAGTGCCTCAAACCTACCAAAGGATTAATTTAGTGCAATGAGGAAGCCTGTGTTGTCTTCACAGGGTAGTGGAGCAACTTTGTAGTCTGAAATAGCCTGGATACCCTTCCACGTGTGCCTGGTGTTTGTGAAAGAATTTCTGCAATTTTTGTCAATGGGTGCACTTTGCTATTATTGCTTCTCTTATCATTATTATCTATTGCTTATGGCACAGTTCAGGTTGGCTCATGGTGTTTTGAATACTGTCGTGTCACCTAAGGGAAGGGTAACGATCATATTTGATCACTGTGTGGGTCATTTAACGATCCTTTAAAAAAAATTGTGGGGACATACGTAACTCCAACGTAACTGTTCAAAAGCCTTTGGCAGTTGTGCAAATTGTTTTTTCCTATTTATCTCAGCAGCAATTGTCTTTCTGCCTGCAAAAACACAAGATATTAGAATTAATGCAAAACAACAACAACAAAACAGCAGTAAATAAAAAAATAAAGAACTAAAAATTAATATATTCATATGTTTTGGGAGCTGGCTAGCAGCACTTGATTAAACAACTGACTCAGCCCAAAGCAGGTATTTGGTTACTACAAATTATACAATTCTGCAATCTCTCCTTGAAATTAGGAAAGGGCAGATTGATAAGATAAGATAAGATAAGATAAGATAATCCTTTATTGTCCCACAAGTGGGAAATTTCACATGTTACAGCAGCAA
>JBBIGC010002548.1:0-13754 GCA_037576955.1 Lepidarchus adonis | reverse complement strand
AAATGTTGTTCTCTTACTTTATATGTCTTGTGATTTGTTTGATATGTTGAAAACCAAATAAAAAATTGTTCAAAAAATAATGCGACAGTTCTTAAAATTCTTTTTGTCATTTCACAATGTTTTCTTTGCTTGATGCATGCCAATTATCTTTTCTATGACCACAGGATGTGTCTTCTGTGTGGTAAGAAGGTACTCACTGTATCAGAGAGGGTTGAATAACTTGTTGCTATGCGAAACATAATCATCCATGGAGTAATAATCCTCTTACCTATTTGCTTTGTTAAATCCAGGTGGCAACTTTTTTGGACAGGCAATGTATTTATGCACAACAATCAATGTTATGCTATAAAGCTTTAAATAAAAAGTCCAGTCTGATGATTATTGGGGCCAGAGATCGGATTTTTCTATATAAAATGCTAGGGCTTCCAAACCATCGATATATCCAAGAGAGATTTTTAATGCTGGTACTGCAGAAATTAGGCCTTTAATTGTTTGCTCACTCATGTCCCATCACCTTCGTTAACTAATTCTCTTAAACCTTTACCAAATATGAGCTAAGATGCTGCATCATCAGAGACTGTTTTCCACCATTGCCCCTCCAACTAAGTGGTCATGAGACTCCCTTTGCACTCCACCAAGTTAACAATTAACTCCTCTGTTGGCCAAGGTATTTGTATTACTCTGCAGTCTCAGATTGTAGTCTTTTTGTTAAAGGGCTATTATCATGTAAATAGACAAATGTATTCTCTTTTGTTTAATAAAATAGTTTAATGTAGTATGCAAACACTGCTGAAGATGATACAGTGAATATATGGAAATGAACTTCTTTCCAATTTACTGTTTGTGTGACATCACAAAGTCAAATGATTTAAATCTGCTTATTTAGCCTTCAGCAATACAGCCTTATTCATTTATGAATTCATGTTTTAATCTTGGCTGCTTTTTTCAATTAAATTCAATACAGGGGAACCAGCAGAGAGGGAGTAATTTACATATGCCACATGTCATATCTAAAAACTGCCTACATAATATTAAGGGATAAAGAGGGGTGGGTAGAATGGAAATGAAAAACCAATGTTGACCACTTAACCACATATCAATCAAAGGATTATAAAGATATTGGCCCTTTAACCAAGCTTTAACCATGATTTTTATAATGCAGTGACATTTTTCTTTTTTTCCTTTTTCTGTAATATATTTGTTTTTCTCTTTAAATGTATTCTATCTCAGCAACATCTTGTCACAGTCTGAGCGACAACCAGTGTACATTTCACTCTTGGATCTTCTGAACTGCACCAAACATCACTATGTGGACTATGGAATACGCATCATCATAATTCATGTTCTATATCAACAAGCAACAAAAATATTGCAATGCTCAAAACAAGATTATATGTGCAATAAAAAAATCTAAATAAAATACTTGCAAACATATCTAATATTGCTTGAAAATTTTGAATTTACTATTTAGATTAATTTCTCTGCTTTTTTCAGTGAGCTGTCAATGTAAAAACAATTCTCAACAAACTATACAATGGCTTCATTGATTACGCGCAAAAAAAATGTGAAAGGGTCAAATTTCCTGCAGTCCAGTTGGTGCTATTCCCCCAGAGCTTTCCAGTTGCTCCCTCATTTTACGTCATGAGTGCAGAGGGGTGAAGTACATCTTCCAGTGAATATGAAGCATTCCACAGGCCAATTGCAACTAGCAGCTATAAAACATTACTGTGTCCTTCAGCACGCTTGCAGGAGAAAGCTAATCACTCAAATCTGTCAAGCAACCGTGCACAAACTGGCTGGTGTATTGTTCAGCAACACTAAAGATAGGGGCTTAATACCATTGGTGTTGGACTCTACTCATTTCCCATATGGTTCTAGTGCCTGTACATGCCTCACTTACAGTAAATAACATTTAATGCTTGAGCAGGGCACTAATATCTAATGAAAAAAGGAAGCATTACATTCATCTAGGTCAGGGGTCGGCAACCTTTACTATCAAAAGAGCCATTTTGCCCCCTCTTCAACTAAAGATAGATTGTCTGGAGCTGCAAAACATAACACAGCGTATAAACTTCTAAAAGTTTAAATCTCTTATTTATTTTACCTGTTACAACATCTGAATGTGACAAACAGAAGTGCAGTGTGCATGTGCATTTGAAATAAATTATACACTGAACTATGCACACTTTTTTGAGTTCTTCCCATATTTGTGCAAAATTTAAATAAAACATAGCCCACTTTAATATAAAAAACCTTGTTAAAGCTGTTTTTAAAAAGGAAACAAAAATTAGGCTTACTGGTGATGTTTGTTGCCATTGTAATGGTGCCGTTCTCATCTGTCTTTGTAGAGAGAGGCATTTCTTATTTTTTTTTAATAATGTCCTGTTTTTGAATTTGGAAAATAGATGCTCTGAAATTTTAATGAATGATTCATAAAATGATTCTTTTCTGTATTCTCCGTTTGTGAACGGCTTCCTCCTCCATACGGTCTGAGCTTGTGAGCTGCCACAAAACTAGCAGCTTGAGTTGTTGTTGAGCTTTTCTTGAAAGTATGTTTGCTGTGCTCAACTTTCCGAAGTACTTCCGAAATCGATCTCTTTCGCCGTCTATCGGTAGTTTTCAGAAATCTCTGAGTGCTTGTCTTGAAAATCAACATTACATTTTTGTTGTTTGCCAAGTTCTCGCCACATATCAAACACAGATAAGCAGCGTTGTTGGCAGTGAAAGCAAAGGAATCTGTCCATGCAGAATTAAACTCTGTGTGTGTATGTCAGAAATAAACTAATATACCATATTTTAAAAATGTATTAATATATAACCCTTTATTTTCTTTTGTCATACTTTATTTTCTCAAGGCCATACAGAGTCACCCTCCAGAGGGGTTGCCGACCCCTGATCTAGGTAAATCATTGTACGCAAGCAGTATCTGATCAAACTAATTAAAATTAAATACTAGCTCTTATTGATAACAGATATTATAACCAAGTAATTATTTTAGGAATCTTAATATTGTTTGTTTAGGAAATGGGTACATCTTGATTTGTTAAAGCATTGTCATTGTGAGTCTGCAAATTTTATCCACAGGGATGCCACATCCATCCAAGAGGTCACAACTGGCCTTACACTGTGGATGGAAAATATGGAAAATATGGAAAAAAAACTTATCACAATCAATTTTTTCTGAAAATTTGTTTGGTGTTTCATGTTTAAAAACATCCAGACCAATCCGGAAATGCTTGAACTCATTCCTACTGAGAAGAGCCCATATGGGCAAAACCATGCTCCACCTAACTGATTGTAACTCACTTGTTCACTGCCGGCACCTCATTAAAGTTAAATTATTATTAATGTTATTTTTTACTTATAAATTTATATCGCACTTTTAGGTGTCGACCAGAGGCGAATCCATTGAAAGCAACAGTATAATGTTGTCGATATCAATCAAAGATCTAATTCTGTCCAGTTTTAAAGTTCCTTTTCACTCCTAAGTGAGATATCATAAGGTATCATAAACTTTATTTTGGTGTAAATGATTTATTTTCTGTAGAACATTTCTATACATGTCAGATTCTATACTGTATATGTCAGATAGATAAAATAGTTACAAATATAATAAAGCAAAATCTAATCAGTCAAAAAGTGTTACAGGAGAACATAACTGAGAATTTAATTATTAGGTAAGCTCCAAACAAAACAGACAAACAAAATACAAATGTAAAAGTCTCAATTCTGAAGCTTTCAAGGAACACAAAATATATTCACACTACTGAATTCCTCTGCTTTTTAACATGTCATCGTAGGTAATGCTGTTGTTCATTTTTCCTGTTGCCATTTTTCTCACTGCTACTCCTGATGAACTGATGTGTGTTAGCAGCTAGCATTAGTGTTTAGCCTAAATGGCTAAAGTAGCTCAAACATTAGCTTGCACTCTGCTGCACCTAGCTCCTATTTGCTTTAAGTGTCAACCTAACCTGGCAAATGTAACTCTATTCAAGCCATGTGATTGGTTCGGTGTGGTAGTATTCTCATTATCAATGTGGTCTGTCAAAACACGAATGAAATTAGCTTTATAGATGATTCGTTTTCATTATTAATTAATCAGAGTTGAAAATGGGCTGACAACTAATCACTGATTCCTCGCAAATGTTGATTTTAACCATTAAAAAAAAGAATATGATTGTAAGTATAACATTTTTATTTATTTTATTCACATGTTTGCTACATTGGAAATTCAAGTAAAAAATTGAAAATGAGTTAAATCACTCAATTGTTTTTAAAGCCATTCTAAAGAAGAGTTTGAGCATTAAGAACAAACATGCTCTTCTAATAGACCTCCTCCCTCTCTCACTGTCTTTCTCAGTCTGACTTTTATGATGAGTGCTGCTTTGAACTGCAGTGGGGTCTCCTACTGTGATATTCATGACTGATCTCTTCAACATGAGTGCAGACTTCTTGGGTGGTCTGTGGTTACCCACCCTACTGCAAATAGACAACAAATGGGTCTATGGGTCTATTAGCAATTTGCCTTTTTTCCAGAAAAAAAGTCCCTGGCACATGTTATACTGAAAAACAGAGGGTCTATTGGAACTTTAACAGTGTGCACACACACACACACACACACACACACACACACATAATGGCCAAAAAATAATAAAAATCACAGAAGCCACAGAAAAAAATATTTTTTTAATTTTAAGTACATTTAAGCAAGAAAGTAACAATCTTTAAAAATGATCAAAGCTCATCAAAATAAATATGTGTACAATTAAGGACACGCCCAAGATGTTCCTATGTCCAAAATATAACTGAAGCATCTACCTATTTATATTTCATATCTCTTTAAGTTCAACTCTTAAGTCGTCATCCATGACTTGTTTCACTGAGGTATAAATACAAGGTGACACAGCAGCCAAAAATCAAACAAGACAAAGTTATGCTGCCTAAAGCTCACTAGACACTTGAACTGTGTGGTGAAATGATAAAAAGCAGCCTTCACTCAGGGTGACTTTGGCATACAAATAAGTATGGTTATACAGAAAAGAACCTTGTCAACATTAATACGTTTACTGTCTGTTATGTTTTGGGGATATTTTTCCTCCAAATGATTGACGAAGGGCTCTAATTAAGAAGGGCAATGACCAGATTTTTCAAGAGAACAATTATGCAAAACATGCATCTAACTCAACATTTAAGTGATTCACTTATCACAGTGTCCTGACTTAAAGCCATATAAGCTGAAGAGGAGCCTCCAAAAGATAGGATTCTAGGACCCTGAAGAATCTGTAGGGATTCTATAATGAGGTGTGGTCTCAGAAATCATGCTTTCTTATTCTCTTACCTCACCAAGCAAGAAAGATATTCAGTGCTACTCTGCTGGGAAATGTAAGTTACATGTCATATTAAATGCAGGGGTGCCAAAAATTGTGACACACGGTTTTGAAAAAAAACATATTCTCCTACAACAAATTAGGTTTATTAGGTTATTAACACGCATACACACACACACACACACACACACACACACACACACACACACACACACACACACACAGTAAAAGTGATGTCACATTGGCCACCAGCCCCATCTGGAGCCTTAAGTCTGAGTAAACAAATGTTCGGAGTCCCAGCTTGGTCCTGGTTCCACTTCCACCTCCCCAAAAACCTCTCAAACCTGGGCTGACCTCCCATTCGGCCACCACAAAAGCTAGCATGAGCAAGCCCCCATCAATGTTTGTGGAAAAAGTGAAGAGTATTCTCTCTCTGCCTAATTTTGGCTGTCTGCTTTTTCCTCCTTGTGTTTCTTCTTTCATTTGATCAGTTCACATGTTTACATTACAAACATAAGTTCCGCTCTCACTCATTCTGTTGCTCATTTTCTCTTAGCAATGCAAAAGCTTTTTGAAAGATCAAACCTCTAACAATATTTTACTGTTCCTTTCAATGGACCCTCCTGTGGTCGACACAGAATAGTGTGATATAAATGTATAAATAGATAATAAAAGTAATAATAATTTAACTTTAATGAGGTGCCGGCAGTGTACAAGTGGGCCTCACTGAGTTATGATCAGTTAGGTAGAGCATAGTTTTGTCCATATGGGCAGAGAGAGAGAGAGAGAGAGAGAGAGAGAGAGAGATTGTTCAAAGTTTTGAAGTCTGAGCACACAGAATGAATTGTGTCAGGAGTTTTATGGACAGGACATGAAAGGGCGTGTCAATGGGCGTACAATAGGGATGTCGATGGGTGTGTCCAGATTTCAGAGTCTGAATGACTCAGCACTTGGAGAGTAATCAGGTGATATGACGCATGTTCGTACGTGTTTAAGTCATGTGAGTAAATGAGATCCTGTCTGTCCTTGGGGCAGGGAATAAAACGTTTTATTTGTGATAATGAAGGTTTGTTTTGGAGACTAAAAGATACAGTGATTCAGAGGGCCTTACATGTTTCGTGACCCCAGATTTATCAGTTCCATGACCCTGGAAACACCAGTCTATATCAGGATGGTCTAAGCAGCAGAGCGGGACAGAATCACTGTTATCTCAACAGAGTAGCTCAAAAAAAGAGAGAGAGCGAGTGAGACTGTAAGTGATGCTCAATGTTGTGAGTGATTAAGAAAGATGTACATTGTGGTCTGCATGGAGGAGCTCTGGCAGAACTCTCTATGGCAGCACAGCTAAAGGGGAGAGCCAGGAGGTAGCACATATATGAGGGCATCCTGGGACGTAAGGCAGCCAACTACTCGACCGTCGACAAACCAGAGTGAACATGTCTGAATGAGGGGGCAACAGCATCCAAACATATATACCCGTATATCATTGTGGTTGCTCCAGGTCACCTTGCGGTCTCCTTCCAGGCTGCCCTGGTTGGTACGGCTGCTAGTTCTCCAGCTGGCCGAGTAATAGTAATAGTAATTTCAGTATTCGGCTCAAGGACCGCTATCCTTTAGAAAATCTCAGCAGACTGCCTTCTGCTCGGGTTATAGCATACAGGCATCTCCAGGGACTTCCCTCACCCTGTAGACACACTGCCCTCCTTCTGGCTTCAGGAGGCATGCTCCTGAAGTTAGATTTTCTAAGCTCTAAGCTATAGATGCTGGACATGCTCATGGACCTCTTCTGGTTGGAAGCTGTAGATGCTCCCTCATTGCAGAAGATGTGTTCTCTGGAAGAGAGACGCAGTCCTAATTTCCAAGGGGCACACGTTGGTCTTCGTGTTGGTCCCTGACAGCAACTCTGGAATTGTGCCGTACTCACCGTAGGCCTGACATCTTTATGAAAATTTTCTACGTGGGTTTTCTTATTAAGGAGATCCAATGTCCCTAGCATTAGACAGAAAAGTATTATACATTAGGCCTCAAGTTCCTGTCAACTTTTGCAGAATATAGTTTGAATGTCTGCATGTTCTCAGCTTTCCGTGATCCTCCTAGTATGGTGGGATATAATTTGTAGCAGCAGACAAATCTGGGAAATCATGTGCAATGGGAAGACACAAGGCCCAGTGGGTAACTATTCAAAAGCCCATATAGGTTATAGCCACTGCACATTATGTGCATGTGTAAGGCTTTTAATAATATGAGCGTATGTCATAAAAGCCTTGCAGTTTTAAACATGTCTGTTTTAAAACTGTAATGTAATGACACTAAAGTTGAGAGGCCATCCAGCTGCCCCGTGTCCTTATTCCATGAAACCTCAAGCCCCACAGCAAATTAGAGTTTGGCTGTAACTCATATGAAATGTTCTTTTTCCACCAGATCTGCTGCTGACATGATAGAACTTGCTGTAATCACCCCACTTGGGGGCTTTTGGTTTGTGTTTTCACTTAACCATTGTAATGGAAATTGGGATGCTGTCCAAACAACTACTTGAGTCATCTCATTGGACAGTAACGCTGTTTGGTTTGACTTCTTGGATAGCATGAACCCTTCAGCAGGGGCAATGTATTCAATGTTAACAATCCGTTAAATTTCACAACGTCAAATTTATACGACTGTCAAGAACAGGCCTTTAGGGAACACATTCACAAGAGCCTTAAACTCCTTTAAAACTTCCTACACACATGACAACACAAAGCAGATACCGACACTGAAGGTATGTATTAGCAGGAGATTTTATGACAAATGCTGGGAAGTCTATGATGATAAGGGAAATGTTGGAACATCTGAAACAGGTCAAGTCCTACACTCTTAAATAGTTCTTGACTTATTCTAGGGAAAATTTTTACATTATGGAGAGGATCTGTGAACTTTCACAAGTTTATGACCTCACATCTCAAGAACATACAAGAACTGCTCCTGAAACAACCTTCCACAGAACTGTTTAAAGGGCAGCCTTTTAACATGGACTGTTCCTCAGCCTTCAACTGTTTTATAAATGGCCCCATAAGGGAGCAGGGTGGGCAGGAGGTTGACCACCAACCAATCAGCTTACCCAAATATACTGAATTGTACTGTTTTGTTTTTTGCTTTTATTTTTCATGTAATTCTACCTTCAGTCGAGATGCTTTTTATCTAGGTTAGGTTTTCTTTACTTATAAAACATTTCTTAATATTGCCCCATTATTTATTTACAATATTTGCATTTATTACATTTCATTTATACATTTAAACAAAAGTAAGTACACCCTTAACATTTTGTAAGTATTTTATTATATCTTGGGACAAAACTGAAGTAACCCTAACCCTAACCCTAGGCACTTTGATACAAGTAACTGACTACTTTGATATAAAGTAGTCAGTGTACAGCTTGTGTAATAGTGTAAATTTGCTGTCCCCTCAAAATAGCTCAACACAGCCATTAATGTCTAAACCACTGGCAACAAAAGCAAGTACACTGCTAAGTGAAAAAATATTTTCTGTGGTTTACTGCCTTAACACTCTTGGGCATGAAGTTCACAGGTTGCCACTGGATTCCTCTTCCACTCCTCTATGATGACATCATGGAGCTGGTTGATGTTTGAGACTTTGCGCTCCTCCACCTTTCATTTGAAGATGCTCCACAGATGCTCAATAGGGTTTACCTTACTCTTGGTTTCTTAAGCAATGCTCTGCGGCCCAGTTTCCAAAGTTCCATGTTCTGCTTCAATATGTCACAATACATGGCATTCATGGTTCACTCAATGAACTGTAGCTTCCCAGTGTTGGCAACACTCATGCAGCCACAAACCATGACACTCCCACCACCATGCTTGACTGTAGGCAAGACAAACTTGTCTTTGTACTCCTCACCTGGTTGCCACCACACACGCTTTACAACCAAATAAGTTTATCTTGGTATCATCAAACCACAGGACATAGTTCCAGTAATCAATGTCCTTAGTCTGTTTGACTTCAGCAAACTGTTTGTAGGCTTTCTTGTGCATCATCTTTAGAAGAGGCTTCCTTCTGGGACGAAGTGTGTGATGCAGTGTGTGGCGTATGGTCTGAGCACTGACAGACTGACACCACACCCCTACAACCTCTACAGCAATGCTGGCAGCTCTCATACATCTATTTTCAAATGGATATGACCCTGAGTATGTGCACTCTTTGGTCGACCATGGTGAGGCCTGTTCTGAGAGGAACCTGTCCTGTTAAACCACTGTATGGTCTTGACCACCATGTTGCAGCTCAGTTTCAGGGTGTTTGCAATCTTCTTATAGCCTAGACCATCTTTATGTAGAGCAGGGGTCGCCAACCTTTTTGAAACCAAGAGCTACTTCACAGATACTTAGCCATATGAAGGGCTACCTGTCTGATACACTTTTTGCTCTGTTAACCTTTAGTTATATATTATTATTAATAATTAACAATTCTAACTAAAAAAATATTCTACACTTTATTTATATTCATCTCAGCAAATGTTTGTTCATTTAGGGGGATACACATTTTGTTGCCAGTGGTTTAGACATGGCTGTGTGTTGAGTTATTTTGAGGGGAAATTTACTCTGTTATGCAAGCTGTACACTACTTTTACATTGTATCAAAAAGTCATTTCTTCAGTGTTGCCCCATGATATGATATAATAAAATATTTACAAAAATACGAGGGGTGTACTTAATTTTGTGAGATACTGTATACATTTATTACACATTATTTACTTACATTAGCTTTCATGCAATCGCAATTAGCTCACAGTGTTACGTATATGCATTATTTAATGAAAATGAAAAATACTATAATAATAATACTAATACTAATTCTGTTTCCATTAATGGTAATAATAAAATAGCGGATTTAGGCAGATAGGCTACTAACTCCCCCTGCTCTTTGTTGCAATTTTGTTTAGACAAACTGAATAGCAGTGGGAACCCCATTCCCAGACCTTTTTCAAGAGTCTAGTTCCAACCAAAATCTGCAACTGTTCTAGTTAATACAGTTCTTGACTGGCTGGATTAGATGCAGGACAGATAGAACTGAACTAACAATGATCTCCAAGAGGTATCTCAACGACTACTGTTTAGAGGTATCACTGACAAGAACATTCTTTGACACTAGTGTGACTTAAATGGGTTTATTATTGTCAGGTAAGGCCAGAATCTTCACTGAACAACAGATTAATTTCGAAGTGAAACTGTGGACTGCAGTGGCCAATAGAAATGTTTCTCTGCAGTTCATGACCTCATCTCCAGAGTATCTTGGATGGATAAGAAGAATTAACATCACAAAGGATGCATGCTCAGTTGACCTTCTTTTGGATGGACGAGAAGCTTTGCTGCTTCACTGATTCATGCGAGCGGTTTCAGATACATGACTCCCACCAACCAAAACGCTTCCATTTAATTTCCATCACTTTCATTTGCGCCTCAAAGAAGACAGATAGGCAGCATGCTGGATGTACATACGTGAACGATTAACTGTTGTGTTCATTTCATGAATTCCATTACTTGATTGGTGATGATGTTTTTTGGCAGTCTCTTCAAAGGTATGAGATTTTCGTTCTGGAGAGTTCCGGAGTCTTGTTTCTGTTCGAAAAATATTCAGATTGGACAAAAATATGTGACTCTTCTGATGCCAGCCAGGGAAAGAGCATTGCGTAAGCCTCACATGAGACGGATGCATCCATTGGAGAGGTCAGCATCTGCTAAACCACACCCAGGAATTTGCAGCAACTCAGGGCACACTGCAGGCTCGTTATAACACAGCCCATGCACTAACACTCAGAATGAGAAGGAGGAATCCAGACCTGCCACCTCTGACGCAATAGGTATCACAGCTGTCAGAGCAGTGCCAGAGAAAGAGCCAGGAAGACCTCCGGAGAAGTAGTTCATGTTCTGAGTGTGAGAAATACATGTTCCTGACACAAAAAGAAAGCCAGTGTTCAAACGAAAGTTGAAAAAGATTTTTCTTCAAAGCAAACAAATGAGTATATTTCTGACGTCTACAATAAGCTGTTATTGAAATGAAATCTCATCTCAATGCATGCCTGTGCTGGTTGAGAAATGGCTGCACTGCTTCTAATAATGCTAACAAAAGCTAAGGCAGCACTGAAACTCTGGAAGTGTCTTCATACTTCTCTGGCCTGTTAAAAACACAGGCAAACATACTTCAATTTATACCTTTTAGCTGGAAATGTGAGTTTGGAAATCAATGCTACTTACCTTAGCTGATACCAAATAAATTTAAAAGCGTAAAACTCTCTCACTCTAACAGCTTCCTATGTTCTATGGGGGTGTATTGTCTGCTGGTGTGCAGAAGCCCTTGCCAGATGGTCTTTAGAGTTCTCTTCTGACCAAAACATCTGGTAGAGTTCAGATATTACATTGTTCTTGAACATGAGAATGCAAAATATTAACATAAAAAGTTAAAATGCATCCAAATCCAAATGTACTGCTAGATTTTTTAGGCTTTCATAACTGCTTACTTTAACCAACATTAAGCTTTTTACTTCACTACTGTGAGGGATTAATAATGCGCTTAAATGAGTAGATGCCAGGATCAATATCACATGAGGGTGAAGAAATCTCAAAGCAGAAGAGTTGCTTATGGGAATACTGCCCAGATTACCAGCATTATGTCTATGACAGTGCGGTGCAACAGCCATTGAGATTGATCGTTTCGTTTTCCCATTGGTATGCTTATGATATAGAAGAACAGAACAAAATGCTTCTATCTGAGCATACGTTCTTTAACCCCTTCATTTTTTCTAATAATTACACACTTTCGGCTGGTTTGCAAACCTCAAACACCATTATAAAATTGTATATTTAGAAAATACTGCAGTACTGAATGTGATCAAATGGCTTTTGATCTTGTATGATGGGTGTGGGCACTTCAGAGAGTGATCCTCAACTTTCTTTTCAGACACTTCATGTAAAGGCAGGTCCTAATAGTAGATCAAAACCACCATCCAAAATGACAGCATCCTTCCCTTTGATCTTGTCTTGAAGACAGCTGTGCTACAACACCTTCAAATTCTGTTCAACTGCTCTAAAGGGCAACAAGCGGCTCTGCATTCTAAATAAAACTAAATAAAAGTCAACAAGAATAAGATATTCCATTTGTTTCCACACCATGACATATTCACGATTCTCTGAGCTAGATGAGCAAAATGAATCATGCCCGGGGTAATCATGGTCATGGGGACTGCTCAGTTATTCCTGTGCTGTGCTGATTTATAAATATCAACCATATTGAAAGCAGAGATCTACTACCAGGTTGGGCCATTCTTACCTTTTCCCCTCAGTAAAAGGTGCTATTTTAACGACTGAAGACGATACATTTCCTCAAAAGTGTGTGAAAAGTCCACTTCAATCCAAGATGACACAAAAGCAATCATTTTTAGGCATGCACAAATCTGATACTGGCTCCAAAAGCCGGACAACAAGCTGATCCATTCAATTCAGTTCTGTTGTTTTATGTTTTCATACATGCATGCATGTGTAAATCAAGCCTGAAGTTGTCCCAGTGATCCCGAACGCTCCATTGAATATAAATGAAAAGGTGTCCCGGACGTGTGGCATTATTTTCCTATAACGCCCGCTGCCATGGGAACGGGTTTTGTGCTTATTGTGAGACAGCCATTATGGAAAGATAAATCTCGACGGGGCCAAGAAGAGCTTTTTAATAAAACACTTATATCAGTTCTGTATTCAGTAGAGGTCGACCAATATTGTTTTTTCAGGGCCAATATCGATACCGATTATTGCTAGAGGTCAAATCACAATTTTTTTTTATAAAAATGCACATTTTACAAATACCAACACAAAACTTTATTTTAAGAATTTTATTGTTCATTAATACGTAAACAATTTACATATTTTACATTTAACTAATTAATGAACTAAATTAAATAATATAAAATAAACATGTTAGTGACATTATAAAACTGAAATTTAATAACTTAGTAAGTTACTATTAGCACACTTTTAACACTTTAACAAATTGTCTTCACAAATTCTGTTGTGGATGGGACATTAAATGAAGCAGCAAGTAGAGAGTAAACGGCACAGAGACAGCTGTGGATCCACAGTAGCACACATTGTAATTACTTAATATCAGAGATGTTGAAAATTAAAAACACTGATGCAGATAAAAATCAAACTGCCTAATATCAACCCCCAGAAGTCGGTCTGGGCGATAATTGGTCGATACACAGTGCCGCAGGCCCTGACGGCATCAGCCCCAGAGTTCTCAAGACCTGCGCTTCACAGCTGTGTGGAATTCTGTTCAGGCTCTTCAACTTGAGCCTGAGTTCACAGAAGGTGCCGGTGCTGTGGAAAAAGTCCTGCCTGGTTCCTGTACCTAAGAAGCCACGCCCAAGTGACCCTTCTGACTACAGGC
>JBBIGC010002502.1:0-13757 GCA_037576955.1 Lepidarchus adonis | reverse complement strand
TGTGTGTGTGTGTGTGTGTGTGTGTGTGTGTGTGTGTGTGTGTGTGTGTGTGTGTGTGTGTGTGTGTGTGGAGGGCTGTGCAATACGTCACATAGTAAGGATACATACATTTCACAGTAGTGTTGGTTTTTACATCCTGATGCGATAAATATTTTTTTTCTACACATTCAGTTCAAAACAACATTGTAATGAACAAAGTATTTTACACTTTAATAATATTACACTATGTCCTCCATACTAATTATGTTCTCTTTGTAATGAAACATGCAGTGTTCTAAAAGCTTGGATGATATTTTTATGATGTGCTCAGAAATGTGTATTGTAATTTAATTTATACCACTAGCAAAAAATATTGTCAACATGTCTATATAGGCTGTAGATTATACACTATATTCTCTATAATTCAGTCCTGTTGAAGTGCAGTATGTAGGTGGGTTTCTATTAACATGCTGAGAACCCATGTTTTGTCTCTCATATATCACTAAAATGTTTTTTGCTCGCATGTGGTGTTTTTTGACATGATTCTGTAAAACGTTGTTTTGCTAAATTCAAATGTAAACACATTTTTTACACCTTAATCAGGTCTATCCACTGGGAGCCCGTTTAGAAAGAGCAGTGGCTCTGTGCCACTCAGTTGAAAGCAGCTCGGTCAGGAAGGATTCAGCAGGCATGTGGGTGGGAGGGTATGTGTGTGTTTTAGAGCCCCTCCCACATGGACCTCCTTCACTGACCATAGTTGAACTGAGTGTGGTCCAGTTAACCTCCTGAGAGGTTTCCACAGCAGAGTGAGCACTCAGACAATGTGAAATATCTCACTGTGGTGTTGATGAAGAACAGAGCTTTAGAATGCTCTGACTCTGAACAACAATATCCTTTGTATTGCAGTTCCACTTCATCAAAGATTGTTCAGTTTTGTGATGAACATGTTAAATTTGTCTAAAATAGACAAAAAAAAGTCAAAAGATTTAGGATTCTATGGGCAGTTTAGTAGAGAGAACCCATTGGATATGGATGGTATGAACATTCAGCAGTACCCATGTCGTTTTGCCGATCCTCTGATAAGTCATCTAGCCTTCACAATATGGTGCTTTTCAGAGTTGCTCAGTTCATCCATTTTCCTGTTTCCAACACATCAGCTTCAAGAACTGACTGTTCACTTGCTGCCTAATACATCCCACTTCTTGGAAGGTGCTACTATAACAAGGTAATGAGACAATCAAGTGTAATTAACTTCAGCCGGTTTTAATGTTCTGGCTGATTAAGATCACAATGGGTTCGCAATGGGTTAACAGCCAATCAGAGCTCAACAACCACAGACTATCCATTTTATAGAGTTCTCAGTTAAACTGCTCTGCAAAACCTGAGGCTATGATTGCACAAGCACATAAAAATATGACCCAGATACCAGATATCAAGTTAGTACTTGATCGTTATATACTTCTAGGTTTGCTAGAAACCAGTGCATGCTGGTAAGGGAGTCTCTGGTAGTGTTTAGAGGGATTAGTGAGAAAGGTATTATTTGAATCTGATTGGTTAGATTTAGAAAATGAATTTTAGAAGAATTGCCCTGTTTTCTATTTATATCGAGGGCATTTCTGTGAACGATTGCTACGCTTCATTTAACTGAAAGTTGTGTAGTCTGACTTTCGGCCTAACTTAAAGAACATAAGCATCAGGTCTAATCCAGGTTTTTGTAAGACAGAAGGCATCAGAGGCCTAATTCAAGGAACAGACTCCATCTCAGTACATTGGAACCCGAGTGGTGTCTCAAGGCAGCTAGCAGATGGTTGGTTTAGTCAGTCTGTCTGCTATCTGGCCTCAACCCTGGTTTTTCAGCAGCAGCTATCTGATCTACTCTGCCAGCTAACTAGCAGGCTTTGGGGCTATGCTGTAGGAAAGGAGAGCATCCCTTCTGTGAGAAAACTTCCAGAGCCAAGAGTCAAGTCTTGCCTTCAAACGTTGACCAGTTATCGATAAAACCCACTTTGTTTTCAGAGAACTGCTTGGACATGCAGCAGTTCAGTGCCCAAAGGCTTCTCTAGGCCTCAGCATTATAAAATATTTGGACGAGGCCAGAGTATATTACTGCATCAGACATTGTTTGGACTAATTTAATGTTTAATTTTGCTGTGTAGGAAGACCTGACATGGAACTTAAGTGAAACATGTCTGATCATTGAACCAAATCAGCATTTTTAATAAGGTATAAGTAGAGCTGGGCAATATGAGGGTATTTATCATTATCGTGATATATTGATAAGATATTCTGAGCATATTGTGATATCGTCAGTACTTAAAGATCCTGTGAAATATTTTTCATTTCATAGAGTTATTAGTTTTTAAATGAACTTATTATACTGTGTTGTGAGAAACACCAAATAAAAATAATTAGTACTCATTATACTTTGATATAATGACATTTAGTTACATTTTCATTAGTTCAATCTCAACAGATGATAGAAAAATACATCTCATGATATATCGCCTATCAGGGAAATTTCTTACAGTATCTTGATATGATATTTTTGCCATATCATCCACTCCTAATGTACAGTGCATCTGTCAAAAATAAATAGTTTACACCATAATGGACCTTATGATCTCTTCAGTCACTTAGGAGTAAAAATGAACCTTTAAATCCGACAGAATTACTGATTTACATCATGATTTATATCGATATTGACTAGTATGAAAAAAAATATCCAGCATCTCCAAAACGTATTGTGAAGTGTTCCTGGTATGTAAAACTGATCCAAGAAAGAACGACTTCTGAATCAATGATAGGTTTAAGGGTGCCCAAGGCTCAATGATGCACAGAAAAGCTTCTGTTGAACAGAAGTGAATGCTGACTCTGATAGATGTCATAAGATATGGTGAACCTGTGCTGAGCTGTGGTTGGGGATCTACACAATATTAGGCAGGTGGTGCTAATGTTCTGGCTGAACAGGGCTATTATTATCCAGGTAGATGTATTACAGAAGTAGACTGTGTGCATATATTCTGTTAATATATAAGCCATTTAGGTTTGACTTCCATTGCAAGTTTTTCAGTCATGTTATATAGAGTTATTGCAATTTGAAAGGGTGTTATTATCACTGGATGGTACTGTGGTGTATCTTTAAAATCTGTAAGCATCCTATCTGTAACTGTGAAACAGATGAAGTCCCTCAGTTCTGCCTCTTTCTCACAGTGTCTGGAAGATATTGTTTGCAGCATCTGTCCTGTAGTAATAACACTTGACGACTTCCAGTTTGTGATGAAATTTTGATAATAAAGTAAATCGCCCCAGAGTCTCTAGTAATGAGACTCTCCTTATGCCAAATCACTATGTTTAATTAGCTATGGTGGCAGGAGACCTGCTTCAATGATGATGGAACTACAGAACTGAAAACGCTGTAGTCAAGCAGAAGATTCCCAAACAGGTTTTCTGCTGCCCTCTAGTGAAAGAAACAATTGTTGAGTTGTACTTATTTGAGTTGTAGTGTTATTTCTCTTGTCAGTATACTCTCTTTTCTTTCCTTTCATATCTATTATTTCAAATTTGGTGTTTTTTGGTGTTTTTTTTATGGAGATGTATATTTGATGTTACAAATTCAAATATATTTTCAGCAAAATCATGCAAATACAGTGGCAACAGAGTGGTCCAAGAATAGGATCATCATATAAGCCTAGTGGTGTTCAGAATAGTCTCATTGTAAAGAATGTAAGGTATTGTATATAAACACATGGTGGAAATGAGTTATATTGAAGTGTTTTCAGTAGTGTCATGCTGGATAATGTATTAAAATAGCACTTGGCTTCGGTGCAACAAAAACAAGTTTCCATGATGTCACAGTTGCAGAAGCGTAATAGAAACTACAGAACAAATGAAACCGTTATGCTTTATGTCACAGGACTAAGAACTACTCAGAGTGTGTATATATATATATATATCTATATATTGTGTGTGTGTGTGTGTGTGTGTGTGTGTGTGTGTGTGTGTGTGTGTGTGTGTGGGCAGTCTTGTGGGGGTGCCTAGTGAGCTGTACTTTCCTGTACTTGCTTACACGTGTGTGTGTGTGTGCGCGTGTGCGTGTGTGTGTGTGTGTGTGGTTTTACAGTTTTGAGCGGTGTGTGTGGAAACAACACCCACTCTTCTGAAGTCTGCTCTGAGCTCATACACACACTGAAGTGCATTGTGGTTCATATATTGCTATAGAGTGAAATAAAGCTGTATGTACTTTAACTACTGTACAGTGATGCTTTATCTGCACTAAACAGCAATATTACAATATTGACAATTTGTCAGTTTGATTTTTCAGTTTTTGTGTTAGACTATGGTTTATTTCAGACAAGCATCACAAATTCAGTTTTTTCAACATATCTGGTTTTAGCAGGACAGGTTTTCTGCAATCTGAGCAGCAGAAGGACCCTTGTTCCAGTCCCATCAGAAGGTTTCAGATCTGATTCAGTTCTGATCTCTGGTTATGCAACTCCGTTTGACTGGAATTTGTGTGTTTTTTGGTATTTGAGGTGGATCTGACACATCAGCATCCCCATTGATGGTTCCTTATGTTACAGTGTATGTAGTATGTAGTGTCATCATATTTCAGATGGAATGATGCCTTTACTTCTTGGTTTCCATTTCGTTTGTCTTTGATGTTTTTCTGGCTTTACAGGCATAAAGAATTGTTGTAACCTTTTCACTTAAGCTAACCTTCAGCTAAAAGGCTATGTCTATAAGGCTATGGCTATGTCTATACAGTCAGTATAAAAAAGAATGAACATTTCTATTTTGTTTGCTTTACAGCCTTAAATGAAAACACAAACCAAGATTTTTTCCAGCTTTACTTACTCTGTGCTATCTATAACATCCAAGTGAAAGATATCACAGCTACAAAAATAAAAACAAGACATATTGAGATTAATAAAGGATCACCCACTACTAAACATTATTTGTAAACTCAATTGGGTGAAAGTAACCACCATTTCCATTGCAGACCATGGTTACTGGCTTCCACCTGTGATCAGTTGTAATCAGTCTGGTTAGTGGAGCATAAAAACAGCTGTTCCTGAAGCATTCGCTTGCTTGGTCCTGCAACTGATGGTGGAAAAGAGGAAAAATGTCTTATGGTCAAATCGAACTATTTGGTCTCAATACAAAATATGGCGGGAAATCCAGTGCAGCTCACCATCCACAATACACCACACATTCAGTAAAGCATGGAGGTGGCAGCATCCTGTTGTGCAGATGTTTCTCAGGACCTGGGGCTTTCGTTAGGATTTAAGGTAAAATGGATGGGGGCTAATACAGTCAAATTCTTGAGGAGAACCTGCTACCTTCTGAAAGTTAAAGAAGGGCAGAATGTTCACCTTTCAGCATGACAATGACCTGAAGCATCTGGCAAAATTGACCACACAGTGGCTGAAGGAGAAAACGGTGAATGTTGTGTTGTGTGGCCCAGTCAGAACCCAGACTTAAATCCCATTGAAAAGCTGTGGAAAGATTTGAAGATATCTGCTGTAATCTTTCTGTTACTCTGAAACCTGCTGTAATCTGTTTATTCTGTTATGAATGAAGTTATGAATGAATATTTCATGAAATTGTCATTGTCAACACAAATTGCATCATCACACAAATTGCATTACAATAAAATGTGACCTCTTCATTTGACCCATCACACGTGCACACGTGGAGCAGTGGGCAGCCATCATCAGCGGCGTGGGAGCAGTGTAGTGGGGACGGTACCTTGCTCAAGGGTTCCTCAGTGGTGCCTGGACTTGAACATCTGATCCCAGGGCCAATGACCTAACCACTGTAATCTGCTCTTTCTCACACTCTGAAACCTGCATGGATCTGACCTGTGTTTCATGTGGTAGGTGATAGCCAAGCGACTGCAGGAGGAAGAAGAGTTGGAGATGAGGCAGCAGAGGGCCCAGGCCGGCTACCACAGAGACAGCAGAGATTCTCCTCTCAGTGAAGGTAACAGGCGTTTGCATTACCCAGTCTGGCTGATTGTGATGTGATGGACACCTTCAAATCTTCATCTCCTTTGCTTGCCTCATTTTGACTATATCTCTCTCTCTCTCTCTCTCTCTCTCTCTCTCTCTCTCTCTCTCTCTCTCTCTCTCTCTCTCTCTCAGGATTAGAGCTGTGGGAGCAGTTGGTGCGGGATGCAGAACTTGCACGTATTTTGCAAGAGGAAGAGGACGTGCAGCCTCACAGGAAGGTGGGCTTTGTAGGTCATTTCTCTCATCCACCCACCAACACACACTCGTCTTAACCTTTAGCACTCATAACTGCTGATGATTGAAAAGTGCTTTCATCCTCATTCTCACTGAAACAAGGAAAGAAATTATGTGCTTCCATCCATACCAACATGATTCATGTTCTTACATCTGCCAGGATTAGGCATTGTCTAAGTGGCGAGCTGGCTAGCCTGATATCAACAAGTCTCCAGTGATAAAATGGGAGACGCTGTGTATCCTCTCAACCAATTGTTTACCTCCTGTTTTGGGATATCCCAGGATTCGAAGAAATACGTCATGTAGCACACACATTGGTATCAAGCCTATCAGATAACGTTTGTGGTAAGGTGGTAGGCTAGATCACATGTTAAGTGTGTAAAAGATGATCTACAGGGGTCTGTTAGTCTCAGCTTGATGTAACACATAAACAACAACCGGTGTTGATTTAGATCAGGGGTGAGCAAATCTGGTCCTAGAGGGCTGGTGTCCAGCACAGTTTGCGTGTTCTCCTCCTCAGACACACTCACTAAACCTGGCAATTCAAAAGTGAATGAAGATGTGAGTGCCACAGAACCCCAGAGAAATCATCATGACTTGAACCAGGTGTGTTTAAGCAGGGGAACCACCAAAGTGTGCTGGACACTGGCCCTCCAGGAGCAGAGTTGCTCACCCCTGTTCTAAGTAATACGTTTGCCATTTACATCTTTTAATTGCATGTATGCTTTCAGGAGGGGCAGTGGTGGCCTAGTGGTTAGGACTTTGCCCCTGAGATCAGAAGGTCGCAGGTTGTGGTGCACTGTGTGCTGTGGTGTGTTCACAATGACATAAAATCACTTTCACTTTCACTTCATTTGGTCTGTGCTAATGCAGGTGGCACAGACAGAGCTGACTTACAAGCCCTTCAGATAGTGTTACCAGTTAGCTCATAATCTACCTCAGAAATTAGTGTTTAAATGATTGTCTATGGGGCTCTGTATGTCTCAACTAAGTTGACGTGATGTATAAACATCTCCGTTGATTTTTAACCTGTAATTAATCATGTAAGTGTATAATATTCATTGGTTATCACTGAGCTCATGCAATACAAACTGTACTTCCAGGCTCGTGGATCAGGCGTGGATTTCCGTGCTGCTCAAGTGGCCCAGGATGAGGTGAGAGAATGGATGGGTGGAAGAATGGATGAATAGATTAATTGTTATTATGAACTGAAATAAAGACTCACAACTCTGAAGATTCAGTTTGGTAGAAAAACACAAATAAAACATTTGTGTAAAAGTATAAAACCTTCTATTCCTAGTTTTATATAAATCACATGTTTGGTCTGCTGTCTTTCTCCCTCTTCTTGCTTTGGGGTCAGGTTTGCTAAGGCCTCAGATAACAAACCAGTTACCATATAAAAGGCTTTACTGTGTTAGGTAATGTTAGGTAATGCAGGTATTAGTTAAACGGTCATGTAAGAAAATTTGCTCTTCATGGTACAGAACACATTCCATTAAAACGTACTAAAGCTTTAGCTGGTTAGCTGTTGCGCTGGCTAGAAAGAACATCTGCTATAGAACGCAGAGACGCAGAGCCCACTGTTCTTTCTATACACTGTTTATATTTATCTGTACATTATGTTTTGATCTTGAAATGTTTTTATTGGATTTACTATCTGCAGCAGCAATGGGGACAAAATTCTCTGCTGTAGACATGACTCACACTCGAACCTTATACACTCAAGATTTGCCTCAGACTCAACTCATAACCATATCTGACAATAACGTGAAGCTGACTGTTTGCAATTAGCTTCTGTTTTGTTTGTCAAATGACAAATGAAGTATTTTTTCTTTTTATTCTCCAGGAGATTGCCCGCTATATGCAACGGCAAGAGAGAAAGAACAGTAGGAAGTCACATGACCTAGAAGCCCTGGAGAGGTCCGCTGACAGGGGAGATGCAGATAACAGAAAAGTATGAATCAGTTTTCTATAAGGGTGTTAACATATACAGTAACATACACAGCTTAATCTCTGTAGAAAAGCATTGTTAATACAATGGAATTCATAAAGTCACTTTGCCCAACACTGAGTGTGAACAAGAGGGGTGTAAACCTCCTGAGCGTTGGAACCATGGCAGGAGTGATTGTCATCCAATACCTTTGGGTTGAATTGGAACAAATAATTCAATTCATACCAGATAAATGGTAAATGGATTCAAATACAGCAGTTTTCTACTATAGACTAAAGGCTGTTACTGAAGTAAAGGGGATACATACTTCCTAATAATACCTAACCCTAACCCTAACCATAAGCCTTTAAAAGAATTACTGGATCACGAAGTGCCTACAAACTTTACACATCATTAGACATTTTTCTACAGTGCATATTTCCAGAAGAGTTTGGTCAAGGAAACATGAGACATCACCGCAGCAATTTTTTAAGGACAATTTGTAAAATTGTATGCTAACATACTCATAATTCACAATGTGTTATGTATAGAAAGTTCCTTTTTAGGTGTTTACATAATACAATCTTATCAAATGTAACTTTTTTAAAACTTAAAACTTTTTTTTTTTTTTTAAAGTTTGCAAAAACATGCATGCAAAAGTTTGGGCACCCCTTCATAAATAACAGATTTTGGTGATTTTGTAATTGAAAAGATGTTAACACAGTCTCTTTAGGACATGGAGAAAAATACACAATATTTTCAGCAAACATTGATGCATAGACACTTTTTATGCCATAAATTGAACAAAAATAAAAAATAAAAACATTATTAGGGCACTGTGCAAAAATTTGGGCAACCTTCCAAAGTCTCAGATTTTTTACAAGGTTTCAGATCTTAATCAGCTCTCTAGATCTGAATATTCTGACACTTCAAACCTTGTGCACACACTTGTGGACACTCAACAACCATGGTTGTCCAGCCACAGGTGCTCAAATACAAAACATACCAGTGCAAAGAAACTGTGTGTGTGTTTGTGTGAGAGAGTGAGAGGAACAGGGAAACAGTAGTCTGTGTTACTGTAGCTTTTGATTGTGTCTTGTACAGATGGAGCCTCTACAGATGCCGAGAGAGCGGCTGAACTCTGAGGGTCTTCATTCACCTTTAGAAGAGGAACAGGCACTTGAACAGCATCCACTGAGCCCTGTCTACTCTACTCTGTGCGTCAAACACAAACACTCACATGATTTACCTCATCAGCAGAGGTTTTCTAAATGTCTTTTCTCCACAGACAAACTCGGACTGTGCATAACATTGCTGAAGAACTGGATCCAACATTCAGAGCTAAGAAGAGAGACAGCCAGATATCCACCAGTCCATCATCAGGTAGATACATCACATATGAACATGCTGGTTAAAAGAAAAATGCTGCAAAATGTGGCCAAAAGTTCTTGCTTAAGAAATGTATCTAAATTTAATTAAGTTTACGTCTCAGTAGTATTTAGGAAAAAAAAAAGATTTATCCCTTTTTAATCACTTTTGTAATTATGTAAACACTATTACATTTGAAAATACGCAAATTAAGATGCAAAAAATTCACCATAACATAATTTTTTATCATTTTAGGCTACAGCAGTTTAGCCCCAATTAGATAATTATATCATAAAGATTGTTTTAGCCTTTTCAGCCAAGCCCAACACAGGACAGCCAATCAGAGCAGGGTTCTTTTACATGTATCAGTTCTAAAGGCTGAGAAATTGTAGAAATGGGATCCCTGTAAGGACAGTAAAAATCTACATTTGGGGCATGTTACACTTTTGCTGTTCATTTAAAATTCAACACGCTAAACTTAACTAACAATAAAAAAATACATTTACTGAAGATCTATGGTGTTCAGACGTCTACGGCTTAGCTTGTGAAATCAGACAGAACCATTTAAAGCTTGACATAAATAATTATAAATCTGCCACTTCCAGACTGCGGTAAAACAACACTAGGCATCATTAACACTTCAATGTTTCTGTAGGTATATGCCTGGCCCCTCGTACCCCTCACAGTATTTTCTACGATTACCTGCCGGAGGCCAGCTTCGTCCCACCCACCAGACGGCACGCTGGCAAATCAGGGCGACCGAAAACCAAAGAGAAACGGGAGAACTGCAAACAACAGTAACTTGAATAATCTCTTGGTATTTTTGCTGACTTATCGTTTTCTGCAGCAATGCTTATTTGTTAATGAACGTGAGCTCACGGTGCCATAAAAACCAAACCAGGGAGCTGGTAAGTGTGTTGTTCAGTATTCTGATTGGAAGAGAAGAGAATTTCACCAACATACTGAACTGGAAAATAACGACTCATATAAAGAACTTGGCACACAGCCAGAGAAATCAAACTAGATCTTGTGCTTGCCCGAGGGAAAGACTGCGTCGCTATCAGTGTATTCCGCATGCATATTTGTATTCTCATGTCATTTTAGTGATATTGGCAGCTTGTATGGTTAGTGCCTAAGTCTGAAATACGACCCAGTTTTGCAGTTAACTTCTTTCTTATCACTCATAATATGACATAATAACAGATATCTAAGAGTTTAAAACATTAATCCATAACTAAAGAAGAGAATGAAAGAAGCTGGTGTTATTGATTTATTCTACAATGTTTTATTTCATTTGAACTTTAGCAACGTGTTTATGGTTAATAAAAAAGTGTGTGTAACTGGGGTAGCCTTGTGTATGATTGATGGGAATATGTTTAGTTTATCATGTGCTGGGAACTAAACGTAAGTTTCTAATTTGTATGCAGGGAAATTCTCATTATGTTGTAATGTTGAGGCGTTTTGCTGGGTTATGTCACACTCGCGTCTTTCTGCCTACAGTCTCTCCCCACCCCCCACACACTGTGCTCTTTATACTGACTCTACGTCACTTCCCACTTTAAACCGACACTTCAACCAGAAATCTAATGTAGGCAGTTCCTCCCATTACACAATTTATAGTTTATAAGCCAAGACACGAGCTGGAGCTACTAGTGTAATGTAGCTGACAAATAATGAAGGCTCATGGCCACTAGGGATCATTTACACGTCATCTTTGTTAATAAATAAATGTTAATAAATGTTACTTTTTCATCTTTTTGCAACTTTTTTGTTTTTATCCCTGTGAAATAAATGGAGTATGATAATAAACACCTCACTCATGGATTTTAATATTTTAATGTACACAAAACATAATGTAATATACATGGCAACTTGGTTTGTAATTACAAATAAATAATACAAAAGCAAAGGGCAAAAAAGAATGGGTCCACATATAGCTATAAAAAGCATTAAAAAGGCAATTAATTCAACATAGCTTAGCAAAGTCGAGCTTATCCTGGAAAAGCGCTTTCCAGTCCTAGTCACTGAATTAGTTTGCACTGAATTTGTGTTATATTAATTGCACATTAATTAACACTCTATTTACTATATCTATCTACTATAAAGTTGATTGTATCAACTCATATTAAACATTGAACAAATGTTTGACCAGCTAACTATATAGCTAATGTTATCATTATTATTGTTTATTATTAATTATAGTATTGTTATATAAATTATATATATTTTTAACTTATATGTAGATGGATAATTGAGCATGAGGACTACACAGCTTTTTTTCAACTAATATTACAAAGCTTTGCCCTTAACTTTAATCTGTCTGCTAGTAAGATTTTGATGATTGCTAGCTTGCTAACAACTTGTAAAGGTAAATTCTAAGCTCACATTACTATTTAGTTCCAACACAAAGAAGACCTTCACAAACCATCGATCGAATCTGCGAAGTTTCCTTGGTTAAGCTGTTCTAGGTAGCTTGTTGATAACAGTTTGTGGCTAGCTAGCTACTAGCACCTGAAATTTAGCAGAAATTGTGAGAAATTCCATATTTCTGACCTGTAATCTGAAATGTTCCACCTGTATAAAATATCATTATACTAGTTTGTTCTACTTTGCAAGTTCTTATATTTACAAATAACTTGTGGAAGCTTTGAAATAAATATAAAAAAGGGTCAGGAGTTATAGATGATTCTAATCATCTGCATAAAATTATAATTAAATGGAGCGTAAATAGTGAAATAACTGAAATATGGATTAAAACTATTATAAAACCAAACCCAAACTTATGCCAAATGTTTCAATTCCAGTCTTAACGATTCACCACAACATTAAATCCACTACCAGGTGAAGTGATTAAAGTTGATTATTTCATTACAACAGCATCTGTTAAGGGCTGGGATATATTAGGCAGCAATTGAACAGTCAGTTCTTGAAATGTATGTGCTGTAAGCAGGAAAAATGGAACAACCTTAAGGATCAGAGTCACTTTGACAACCAACAACAGAGTCAGGGCATCTCCAAGGTCTTACTGGGATGTTTTAGATATGTGTTTGTTAGTACCTACCAGAAATAACTGAGAAATGTTTTTCTCAGAGGGGTTTACATGCTGTTGGTTTTCAAGATCTAATAGAAGTCCTCACAGTTCCCTGGGTTATTTTCACGTTCAGTCACTAAACTATACAGTGCTGAGGGGATTCACTACCAGGATTGGCAAACAGTATTCGATCTGAAGTAAAAGCATCTAATTTGGCAACTTTGTACCGATAGTGACATTATACCGTAGTTGAGCATGAAGAAAATCATAGTTACCAATAAAATTGATAAAATGTTGAACTTATCAAAAAGAACTTAACAATGCCACAACGCAAGAACTACACTGCAGAATCTATGCTCCAGGTCGTTGCTTTCACAATGTCTGCAATATCTGAGAGCAATACCGGTGATGAACGATTGTCCAACATCAAATCGTTCAGCGATGATTTCTATGCATATGATTCTCAAGGATTTGAAGAATAATTTATATGTAGACAGATGACTGACATCGCAATCATACACCCACCCTCCAGTCATTCAAATAAAAATGAAAACTCATCTTTTCCCAGCCAACAATAAACTTTTGTTTGTTTTATTTCTGTTCAATTTTGCCTTTTCCAGCTTGTATTATATATTAAGATGCAATGTATTGTAGCAAGGGACTGAAAAAGTTTAAGAGGCACTGGATGCAACAGCAGCAATTAAGTGAGAGAGTATTGTCACTGATCTGTGTTTGCTTTGCGCTGCTTTTCTAACTGTTCGTTGCTGTAGTAAACAGTACTTTTTCAACGGATGCCGTCTTTTTGTACTGAATTATACTTATAGCGAATGTGTCCCATTTAAACAAGCTGCACCCAATACCAGGTTTGTAAAACTCATGTACAGTATAAGCTGTCGCCTGTCATTGGGGAAATTCAGTACTACAGCAATGTAGCTTTCAAATGCTAAATAATTTATGTCAGTCAAAAGAACAAGATCAAATGTGTCACAGAAAGACGGTTCCTTATAAGCACACAGTTATACGAGCAACTCAAAGGGCTTTTCATCAGACACCAGCGACACCTCACTGCTGCTGCCATGTTCCTCCTGTGGAAAACAGAAACTGCACTGTTCTGGCTCAGGTTTCCGACCTGTTCAACACACACACACACACACACACACACACACACACACACACACACACACACACACACACACACACACAC
>JBBIGC010002415.1:0-13763 GCA_037576955.1 Lepidarchus adonis | reverse complement strand
TAACAGTTGTCCAATAGGGCTGTCGGCTGTGTAGTCACCTGACCTCTGCACAACACAACTGATGATCCCAACCCCATCGATAAAGCAAGAAATGCCACTAACTCCATGTGTTCATTCATAGTTTTGATGCTTCAGTGAGAATCTACCAATGTAAATTGTCATGAAAATAAAGAAACCACATTGAATGAGAAGGTGTGTCCAAACTTTTGGCCTGTACTGTACGTAGTTTAATAACTACAGCCATGTGTTGGCAGAGGTGTCGTGTTAACCACATGTTCAAGTCCTTACTTTTTATTAATTGACAGGGGTCAGTAAAACGTGTCACCACTTGTCCATGAAATCAGGTGGAAAAATGATGAATGGAATGCCAGGTTATGAGATCTGCAACTATAGGCTGTTTTATTGTTGTTTTTAAAAATCCTTGGCAAAAAAAATATTCAGAGCTGTAACCCCACGGTTGGGAAATATGAATATATATATATTTCATAGCGATGTTGTAAAATGAATAAATTGAAGACGCAGTGTTATTACAGAGAACAGTAATTACTTCATTAGATATCAGTGAAATGTAAGCATCTGTTTTTAAGCAAATATTTGCCTGTAACAATATATCTCACAACTATTGTACATCACTAGTAGCCCCAGAAGCCCAGGCCTAAATATGCCTCTGTTCCTTTGAATTAAACATTTTTTGGGAAAGCCAGGGGTGTCCAAACATTTGACAAGTAGTCAAGAGAGACAGGATAGGGTTCCTTTTGTGGTTCCTCTGCATTCAGTATCTGCTTCTCCCCTCTACTTCGCTTTGGTTTGACGTCCCATGGAATCCTCACCTTTTTCTGGACTATTCTTTACCATATGGAAAATGGTTCCATACAGGAGATAAAATTTTTTCTGTGTCATGTGGGTTGCACGGTGGTACAGTGGTTAGTGCTGTTGCCTCAAAGCAAGAAGGTCCTGGGTTTGACCTCTGGGTTGGACATTAGGGCCTTTTTGTGTGGAGTTTGCAAGTGTTTGTGCAAGTGGTTTGGAGGTTGAATGCCATATGAATGATCCACATGCTTTCTGAATATCAAAGAAACAGACTAGTCTTCATTAGTGATTCGATTAGTGATTCCCACACCACTGCACACAGTGCACCACAATGAAATTTGTCCTCTGCTTTTAACCCATCACACGTGCACACGTGGACAGCGGGCAGCTATCAACAGCGCCATGGGAGCACCTCAAGGGCTCAAGGGTTCCTCAGTGGTGCCCGGGCTGGGACTTGAACCTGCGACCTTCGGATCTCAGGGGCAAAGTCCTAACCACTAACATTTACATTTGCTCATTTGGCTGATGCTTTGGTGGCCTAACCACTAGCCCACCACTGCCCCACTTAGTGATCATTCATCTCAGAGATTATTGGTTTTCATCAGAAGACAAGGTGAGAAAAACCCAAACTGCTGTTCAGATAAGAACTTCAGTTCTGCTGTTCTCCTTAATGTCACATGGTTACAAATGAGACATGTATTTAATGTAGGACCATGTGTGAAACTGGCACAGATGCACCATTTTTCCCTACGATAGACCACGACTTATACATTCATTTTACAAACCTTGGGTGCTGTTTGCTTAAATGGGGCGGCCGATCTACAAACATGAAAACACATTCACTAAAAATATAATTCAGTGCACAAAAGACGACATCCCCAATTGATTGGTTGAATCTAAATGTTCGAACAGCAACACAAAACAAAAATAGATCCGTATAGGTCAGTATAAAATGTGAAACATGGAAAGAGCCGTTGCTTACATCCACTTTCCACTGGAAACCGGCATTAATTAGCAGTTAGCTTAGCCATCATGGTAGTCCTTGATGCATCAAAATATGCAGCGTTTCTGTATTGTAAAATAAAAGCGGTTGTAGAGATGATCTTGTCTAAATGCAGCATATAATTAGCTTTATCAAATATAACCTGATAATCTGGTTGTCATATTGTGGCGATTATGACGAATGAATTCAAAGATAAATAAGAGAGAGAAAAGAAGAAAACCCTTTATTTGATGCTGGAATACGATGCACCTCTGACATGATGATGTTCTCTCACTTAAATGACACTGCTGCTTCCAGCCTCTCTTAAGCTTTTCCAGCCCTTTGCTACATTACATTACATCCTAGTGTATAATACAAGCTGGGAAAAGATCCATTTAACAGAAATAAAAGCAACAAAAGTTTATTGTTGGCTGGGAAAAGATTTTCAGTTTTCAATTTTCGTTTGAATGACTGGAGTGATGTCAATCATTTGCCTACATGTAAATTCTTCAGTATAAAATTAGCAACACTGAAAAACTATTAGGCTTACATTTCATCAAATCCTTCAAAATTAGATCCGTAAAAGTCGTCAATTGTGACCTGTGCTGTTTTGTTGTCGCTAATATCGGACACGCGTTCATCTCGGACATTGCAGACATTGTGTGGAGCTTAAATTCTACAGCATAGTTTTTGCGTTGTGGCATGATATTGTCAGTTCATTCAAGTTAATTTTATTAATTTATTTGTTAATGCAAAACTACGGTATAATGTGACTACCGGTTCAGAGCTGCAAGGTCTCCAGGGGTCAAGTTAGATGCTTCTACTTCAGATCGGTAAATTCAGTAACACAATAACATGGGCCGACTTATCTTAGCATTTTAAAACAAAAATTAGCATTTTCTGCGGCTTCTAGAATGGGATGGCTTCTAATGTGGGGCCTATTTTTGGGAAAAAATACGTTAAGAAGATGCCAAATTGTGTGTGTAACCACCTCTGCTAATAGTGGGGAGAGAGATGGAGGAACTAACCATGTAGTGCCATTATAACAACCTCTCTCCAAATGTCAATAAGACAAAAATCATTGTTGACTTGAAAATCCCATTCATATTTCCATCAACGGGTCATCTGTGGTCATTATTATTGACAGCTTTAGACTGGAACTTTATCAGAGCATCAGATCACACACCATCCGTCTCCATCACCATTTTTCCAAAGGCAGTCAACCATACGCAGTGTGCATTATAGTTAGATTATCTGTAACGTTACCAGGTGCTGTGAAGTGTATTGTGTTTGGGATGTAAGTACATGAGTATATGACGTACATACCAGTGGTTTTTATTTGGGGTGTAGATCATCAATATTCCATTTATATCGATTCTTTTAGCCAACAATCTGATTGTTTTTGATTCCTTAAAATATACAGCAACAGGGTCAGTATGAAATTAGATGGAATTGCACACAATCTGCTACATTTCCATCAACTCACAAAACATTTTATCATTAAAGGTCAAATACAACAGTCTGGTCATTAGCAGGTCCTCAGTACAAAACACTGCCCATGGCAAAATTAACTATTGAACAAACACACATTAGATCGATGGGCAGTATTATTGTTGATTCATCGATACAGGTTGACACATTGTTACCCCACTAACTTACAGTGCCCTCTCTAATTATTGGCACCCCTAGTTAAGATGTGTTCAAAGCCTTAAAATAAATTCTGTTTTTACTGCAGGAGCATATTCTCACACTGAAATTTTTAGAAAAATGTAACCTTCAACTCAAGAGAATTTCATGGGGAAAAAAAAATATTTTTCATAAAATCACTTGTTCCACAATTATTGGCACCCCTAATGTTAATACTTTGTAGTATAATGTTATAATGTTATAATAATGTTATATAATAACATATAATATATAATGTTTATATAATGTTTAATGTTATAATGTTATAACATATAATGTTATATAATGTTTAATGTTTCGCAAGATGGGAGAATACAGAAAGAGTGCAAGCAATTTCCTTAGGGACAATAAAGTTTTTCTGATTCTGATTCTGATTCTGAGTGATCTTCAACCATTCCACTTTCCATCTCTCTAAATCATCCAGCGACCTGGTCCTCTCCTTTGCACTCTCCTCTTCAGCTCACTCCACAGCTTCTTCTCTGCACTCTCCTCTTCAGCTCACTCCACAGGTTTTCAATAAGGTTGAGGTCTGGGGACTGAGTTGGCCATGGGAGGAGCTTCATTCTGTGTCTTGTGAACCATTTCTGTGTAGATTTGGCCACATGTTTAGGGTCATTATCTTCAGCTCTCGTGCAGAGAGCTTTAAAATTTCCTGGTATTTTAAAGCGTCTGGAAGAGAAACAGGCCCACAGCATCACTGATCCTCCCCCATACTTCACAGTGGGCACATTTCTGCCTGCTGTTCCTCCAGGCCCACTTAGAGTGTTTGTTGCCAAAAAGCTCCATCTTGGTCTCATCTGACCAAAGCACACTGTCCCAGTTGAAGCCCCAGTGCCGCTTAGTGAACTCCAGATGTTTGCATTTATGATTGTGAGTGAGAAAAGTTTTTTTTGTGCCTGCGTCCCAAACAGCTTGTTGGCATGGAGACAGCGCCTGATGGTTGTTTTGGAGACTTTGTGAACCCAAGATGCTCCATTTGTTGCAATTCTTTAACAGTGAGCTTTGGAGAACTTTTTATTTCTCTTACCATCCTCCTCACTGTGTGTGATGGCAAAATAACCTGCGTCCTCGTCCAGACTTGTTCACCACTGTTCCAGTTGTTTTAAACTTCTCAATGATCCTCTGACAGTAGATATGAGCGGGTGCAGGCGAGTGGCAGTTTTCTTGTAGCCGTTGCCTGACTTGTGAAGAACGACAGACATCTGCCTTGAATGATGTGTTTCTTTGTCTTTCTCATGTTGAAGAGTGAATAAGAGAAATGGCCTCTGTGTCACGGGAAACAGGAAGTTATGAATTACTAATGAAATGTTTTTAGATACTCTGATCAACTTTGAAAACTACTGTAAAAATGAGAGAAATACTTTAATAATATTTATTTCCTAGGAATTGTTAGGAGTGCCGATAATTGTGGAAGAGGTGATTTTATGAAAAATGATAATTTCTTAGTCAGGGATTTTTTTTCTCGTGAAATTCACTCGAGTTGAAGGTTACATTTTCCTAGAATTTTCAATGTTAGAGTGTGTTTCTGCAAAAAAAAATAGTTTATTTTAAGGCTTTTAACACATCTTAACCAAGGGTGCCAATAATTATGGAGGGCACTGTATATAGGTCTGTAGTATCCTTCTTGTTGGTCTGTAATGCTGTACCCCTTAATGTAAAGGCAGTGGAGGTCTGTGAGAAAGCCGATCTTACACCTGAAAATGCAAAACACCTCGTTTGAACCACCAACATAGCTTTAGGGTGAGTCTCCTTTAGAGTTCTGGTTCCTCTCATGGTTCCTCCCTTATGCTCATTATTGCTCATTAAGGTTTTGAACCTCCATCTCTGGAAAGCAGCGTGATGGCAACGTTTAATGTGTCATTTATTTGAAGACAGATATACTGTGGACTGAAGTGAAGATAAGCTGAAGCAGGAAGAGGGAATGTGAGGATGGTGGAGGAGCAAAGAACTGTGCAAGGAGGCTGACAGAGTGAAAGACAGAGAGCTGCTTGCAGACGGAAAGGAGGAGTCGCTCACACTTGTCAGACACATTTTTCTAGTCGACTTGCTGAGGATCGATCGTTGCATTGGACCCGATATCTGTAGATTGAGCCGAGACAGCCATGAACAAGGCTTTATGGGAAGTGAGTGACAGGAACAAACTGATGCACTGCCTCTACTACATCTCTCAAAAGCTCCTGCGTGGGGTTTTCACAAGTTACACTAACAGTTGCTAGAACTCAGGCGAAGGTGAAAGTGACTATTTGTCTTTGGGAACATAATCCATCACACAAAATACAATATGTGGCCTTTGCATTTAGCCAATCACATATGCATTTGTGTAGCAGTGGGCAGCTATGAGCAGTGACCAGGGAGTAGTGTAGTGGTAGTGTACCCTCCTCTTACAAGGGCAAGTACTAGGCCACCACTGCCCAAAGGGTCAGTTACTGGGGGTTTTGACTGGTCATCCCTGTACTAAACCTATAGATCTATAAGAGGCCTCAGTGGCAGTATAGATTTAGAGGTTGTCATTCATGTGTGGTTTGCATTTGTTGGGCTGTCTAGGTCAAAGCAAAACAAGCCTTCAGTCCTTAGCCTTGGGTCACTGAAGCCTTGGATCTCTGCTCTACTGCTCTTCAGTCTTCTACCCATATGCTCTATATATTTAGCAGCTCTCCGCAATTATTGGCAGCCTTGCTTATGATGTGTTCAAAGTTAAAAGCCTTTACAATAAATTCAGTTTTTATTGTAAATAAAAGCCTTGTTTGTCACTGTTCCAGTCGTTTTAAACGTCTTTATTATTTCTCTGACTGTAGATACAGGCAGGTTTAGGCAAGTACCTATTTTCTTGGAGCCATTTCCTGACTTATGAAGGTGGACACACATCTTCCTTGCTTGAACAGCATGTTGTCTTCCCCATGTTGAAGAGACGTAAGAGGAAAATAGAAAGAAAAAATAGAGAAAAAAATAGGAAAATAGGGAAATAGGAAATAATTCATTCCTAATTTATTTTTAATTTAATTTTCAATTTTAAAAACTAAACTAGAAATTACAAAATTTAGAAATGGTTAAATGTGCCAATAATTGTGATGCAAGCGATTTTATTTCTTGATGATGGATTTTTTTTTACATTTAATACAGTTAAATGTCAGATTTCTCTGTGAGATTATGCTCCTGTAATAAAAATTCAATAATTAAATTAATTAATTATTTATTATTAATAATTAATCTGACTGGTAGTGTTTGTGTAAGTGTATGTAATGCGTTACTATTCAGGGACAAGGAGAACTCCGCTACCGTGTTGGTTTGCTAAGGTCAGAGAGCTTAGGCTAACAGGCTTAGCACCCCGCTAACGTGCAGACATTAAATCCACACGGCTGTTAAAAGAAACGAGCCTGAGAGCCGTGTCTTAATGAGGCAAAATGGAGCGAATACTTGTGTTCTCTCTCACATTAATGGAAGGAGCAACTTCCTTCAGGGAGGAATCGTTTCCCCCTTCCCTCCCGCAAGTCCCGTCTAACCGGAATAGTAATGTGGTAGCACGCTCCCGAACATGGTGCCTTGAACTGAGTGCGAGAGAGGCTCATTGTCATGGACTGTGGTACTTAGAGTGGACCGTGCTCCTAATGCACACTGAGGGAAGTAGAGGGAAAGAAAGGTGGAGGGGGGGATCAAAAGGATTCATGGATTTGAGTGCTACCTAGACTACCTGGCATTGGTGCTTTTAGTTAGCACACGCTCACCACCCAGGCACCCACTCAAGTGCACGTACACGCACCCTCACACATGCAAGTGTGTGTCCTTGAGTGAAAGAAGAGGACAAACCTTCTGGTGTGTGTGTGTATGCGCCATGCGCGGCTGCTCCCCTGAAATATTGGCGGCCCTTTTATGATTACGAATAAATACCAGCGTGCACGTTTTAGCAGCCTGAAGCTCGTTTTTCTCCACCAGTCTGTTCCCTGTTTTTCTTCTCCTCTCATTTGCTTTGTGTAATCACAGAACGTGTCGCACCATTGCCAGACGTGAACTGAGGCCGTCGCGGTGCAGAAGCCTGGGGTGGCTAGAAGGATGGGAGGGGTTGAAGGGTGAGGTCGGTCGAGCATGCTTTTCCATATATTAACCCCTCCATCTCTCCAGGAAGCCTTCGCTTATCTCCATCCGTCCATTCAACTGCCCATGACCACATTGAGCATTCTTCTTGCAACACTGGTAGACCTACTTCGCTTTCATGCACTTCCCCCCCATTCCCATCTTCATTTGCGAGGCCTCATTACAGAAATTGCTCCAAATTACATCTCTTCCGACACTTCGAAACGCAGGCATCACACTCAATCTCATGACTGGCTGCCTCTTGAAGATCCGCTTCCCTCCGAAAAGATTCGGCATGAAAGCGCTCTCTCGTAATGGACCTTTGATCTAAAAGTACGTACAGTTTTATGCAAACTGTGCTGTTCTTTTTAAGTGCTCAGGCGGTTTAAGGCAGCTTAAATTCCTGGTAGATGGTTGACCCCATTGAAAGCTGTTTTCCTTTTCTTTTCTTTCTTTTTTTGGCCTTTTTCTCTACCAAATGGCTTTTTGTTTGATATCTGGATTGCTATGGATGCTATTCCGTGTTTTATACCACACTCAAGAGTCAAGGTTTTATATAAACAAGTGTAAAATTAAAAAAAGATAAAAAGTACAAATGCTAGTAATTGCTTGCTTTCTCATCTACCCCCCCTCCCTCCCCCACTCGCCCAATGGTTTGCCAGCCAGCAGTGAACATTGCTCAAACTGCAATCAAAGTAATTCCTCTTTCAGACATCCTGCTTAACATTAGAAACTCATTTTAATCACTCGTCTACATCATTCCTCGCTTAAAAAGGAAAGAAAAAGGGAAAACAAATGTAGCCTCTGGATCCATTTCTCGTAGTTTACTGCTGACTGTTTATGGTTGGAGAGTCTAATGCCACAACCATTTTTTTTTTCCGGGGGAAGATTTCCCATTAAGTAGCCGGTCTGAAGACGTGTGATGATTTATCCCCTCCCAAGCTGAGCGAGTAATTATAGCAGCCGCTCATTAAATTATACGGCCTGCATGCACATTCATAACCTGAAGAAAAGGAACTCTGAGAGATGCTTAAAGAAATGTGTCACCAAACAAAGCTGTCTTTCTGCTGTCCTCACTTGCCTTCAGTCTGTTTGGGCCGAGGGTGATGGTGACCACTGAGGTCTCTCAATGTAGATCCTCACAGTGTAACATCACATGAACAATATGTCTTTGAGAATTAATGAGAAATGAATGTGTCAGTGTCAACTGAACAGGCAGTAGGTGGTTGCCCCATTACTCGTCCTAACATGCAAAATAGCATGTCAAAAATCTGGGTTTGGATCTTACAAAAACAACAAAAGCTCTTCGTAATAGTGGGCGCAGCTGCAGTAAGTTCTGCTTTGAGCTCAAGCTGTCTGAGGAGTTCTCCTGCTGCAGTATAAGCCGGGTTGTGTCTTCAAGCTTCAATACATGACCACTAAGTGCCTCAGAAAGTGAACAGAAATAGTGGTTTTCGTGTGTCGAGTGCTAGTTTTAAAATAAGCATTTTTTTCCATTGTTCGCCAATGCAATGTCAGCTAATTCTGGGGATATAATGGTCGTTTTATCAGCATGTGTGCACTCACAGCCAGAGAAGGAGTGTTTTCTGCTGTTATTTGTACTCACTTGTTAAAGAGCCTGGTATACAAGAACCACATTTTGAGTCGAAAAAAAAAAAATTCTATAAAAGAAAAGTATATGTGTGTTTTTAACCATCGTGAGGCAACTGGAAATGGTTATAACCTGAGCTCGTAATTGTGACTAGCTAGTTCTTGCTAGTTCTATGACACATAATGTAAATGTGTATTGCAACGTAATGGTTCTTTCATTTTTATTGTCTCGAGGTTCTTTAAATTAAAAAAGTTCTGCTTTAGTGGAAAGACACCATCACCACAATGAAGGTGAGCTCTGCATTTTAACTCTTCACATGGGCACACGTGCAGCGTAGTGGGGACGGTATCTTGCTCAAGGGTCTTGAACCACCAACCTTCAAATCCCAGGGGCAAAGTCCTAACCACTTGGCCACCACATGGATCCCAAAAGTGATTGCTCTGTGGTTCAGGGCAGTAGCACTAACATCTGCTCTTGGATTCAAGTCCAGACCTAAGTCATTGTTTCCTGTGGTCTTGTGTTTGTATTGGATTCTGGATTTTGGATTAGATTCCATTGAGCTGTGATTTAAAAACAGACAGACATGGAGCTTGTCAGATGTGGAGACACACTGTGAAGTCTAGCTGCCTTGGAAACCATGTTTTCTCGACTTGTATTTCTCTAAACCTATGAAAGCACCAGTTCCAGGCGCCCAAATAACCCCTCTCCATGCTCCGCCATCATCAAAAAACAAAATGGTCGAAAAAAATAACATTTTTAACAGTCTAAACAGTTTCTGTTGCTGCCGTAAATCTTATTTGATGTGGTCTTGAGTTGAACTTGTACCTCTTTGGACTGAAATGGTCTTGTCTTAGTCTTAGACTCAGAAAAGTTGGTCTTGATTATGGATTCACACAAAAACTGGATTGCCAGAATGGACAAACCCTAAATAATTGTGGCCAACTTCACAGTATGGAATGGTACAATATGGAAATTGTGAGCACATCATTGAATGAAAATACTTTATTCTACAGATTGTGGACTATGATAATAACAGCAGTTTAAACAATGACTTCTTTTAGCGATAGAGCTTGTTTTTTTCATATTTAATATTTTTTAAAGTAAACTACTGTCAGTATTTCAGTCTGTAGACCCCAAAATTCAACCGTCATGAAATAAAAATATGTTAGGCTCTGCAAAACCACATATATCCCCAGGATTGTGGGACAATGGAAGGAATCTAGGAGTAATGGCTTGCATTAGGCCTACAATCCTTTCACCAAGAGCTTCAACATCATTTAAATTCTCCTCATGTTCCCTCAGACCACCCTGAACTGGGGCTACATTAGCTCCCCCACCCACAGAGAATTCTCAGGGTATGAAAACACTGGTACATATTTCCTTTCAAAATGTTCCTGTAGCTCTAACAATTAGCCACTTACTGTACAAACTTAACACCATGTACTGACTGTCTTTTTTAAACCCATTAATAAAAAAAGGAAAAAAGACAAAAGCCTTGTGCACATTACACAGCCAAGGACTAAACCTCCCCCAGCACCAAGAGACCATTCCGAGCGTAATCGTACATCTCCAGTCTAAGCCTCAGTAGAGATTCCCTGTTGTTAATGTCCTTCAGAACTGGTTCATGTGCTGGAGGGTGAAGTATGAAGCTGGGTTCAATGGTAGGCAATGGCTGATGTTCTTTAAGAGGATGAAAATGTGTTCACTGCGACTTGTCTTAAGGCAGTAGAATGCAAAACACTTTCATATTTAGGCTAATTATCCCAGTCTAAATGTCATGGGGACTTTATTTTAATATTTAAATTTGGAGGAAATTAAATATTTAACCGTGTTGTAAGCATTACTGGTGAAATGTTGGCTAATTGCACTGAAAAGCATTTGTTTGTATTTTGCTTGGTTGCTTTCCATGCACTCGGAAGTGTTTTCAAGCTCTAGCTGTTCTCCCATAGAGTGATTACATCAGAGCGAAAAGAGTGACACAAGCGCTCCAGCGCACCCTTTCATTCTGAAGACTGAAAAACTACATGTAGTATTTCCAAGGGCTTCAGAAAGGTTGTACCCTCTATTTTGAAGCAACAAACCCATTAATGGTGGCTTTTATACTGACGCAATATCCTGTTGAAAATGAAATTTCGTAGCAGCTGTTTCATCCACAAAAACCTCCAAAAAGTGTTTACACCCAACATAACCACACCAACGCAATTGTAGGTGGTTTGTAATTGTGATCTGAACATTGCAAGTTCTACTACTCTTTAGTAATCTTTACTATCTCTGGCATCCTGGTTTCTTCTCCTCTATCATTGCAGAGAATGAAACTTACTGCAAAAAAAATACTCAATAAAGGAACCTATTGGATGGATCATGAACATTTACAAATGGAGGAACCACAGCTTCAGAACCATTTGTGTTAAAACAGCTCAGATTTACATGTAATAAAGCAACGTTCGCTGAGCTTTGAATGGAAAAGCCAATTATTCTCAAAGATATTGACAAGGCCGAGTCCAGGATTGGCGGGAAGGGCATTTAGAGAAGAAGACTGGTCTTGTGGGGCAATCTCAATTACCCAGGATTCTCTTGCTTTCAGATACCTCTCACTTGGGCTGAAGACGCCCTGTTTTCAGCTCGTAATTAGTCCATTTACAATGGGGGGGAAGGGTTGGAATGTTTGATTAAAGAGATTCATGGAGGTCAGCCTGTCACCGAGCCCTTCCCGCAGCGGCGTCCACCAAATTAGTTGGCACGTCTGGGTTTGTAATTAGGCCACTGAGGGGCAGAGGTGGTCACAGTAATCATAGCTGATCATAGGTGGTCAAAGTGAGATGAATGTGAGCAGCGTCATTACCGCAGCAGTGAGAAGGTTTGCATGGCGGCGACTAATATTCACACTTCCATAGTTAGAGATATGCTGACAGGAAGATCATGAGAGATGTTAATTATGTAAGTTCATGGAAGTGGTGTGTTCACAGTTTGATATTCTGGACTAAAACTGGAATTTCTAGTTAATTTCAGGTTATTTTTCTAGTCATTTTGCGTAGTTCAGCCAGTCAGACAGAATATCCCTTTAATTCATAGATGACGATGTACTAGAACGACAGAACGAACGATAGAAAGAAGTGGACAAATTGATGGCCATCAGATGAAGCTGGAGCTAAAATTTTTAAATTGAATTAAAAATTATTTTTAATTTATTTAGTAATTTATTCATTTACTGTATTTTACTTATTTTGTCTACATAAATTAGGAGCAACAATGTGACTTTACAAGAGTTTATCGTTTGTATGAAGACTGTTTAGGCTCAGCTGAATGGCATGAGATGTTATGTGGTTGTCTAGTGCAAAACATTTATATATTATTTTAGATCCAGACACTCGCTGTGATGGACTGGTGATGTGTCCAGTGGTTCTCTGTCTTTTTGGGCATATGAGCACTAAAGTAAGCAGCGCTGATGAATGAATGAATGAATGAATGAAATTACTGGTCAATTTGAGCCATATGCTCAAAAATTTCATTTGAATCAGAGTTGAAACTGTATGTGGAGTGGCGTAAACTGCTGGATTTCTTTGGCCTTTTCCCATTTAGACAAAAATCTGTTTCAGATATGCTGAAAAATCACATTTGAACTGGCTGTCAGTGTCTTTCTGCAGTGCCCTACTCTTCACAGCTAGCTCATTGGTGTGTGGGGTATTAAAAAAATTGAAAATAAGGCCCACCTGCATAATTTCACCCCTACCTAACAAAATCCCCGCTGACCAAATCTATCTCCAGATGATCGCCAGCAGCGCCTAATGGGCTGACCCTCCTGCTATATCCCTGACTCAAGTCACCTCAGCAATTACTTACCAAGCTGAAGGCAAGTGAAATGAGTTGCATCGAGCGCTGGAAATACATAACGAGCTGCTTTACTGAGCTCAGAGCATCGGAGCTGTTGTGGTTGGAGACCTAAACAATATTATGTGACCATATAGGTGCGACCTAATGTACAGGGAAAGAAACAGTTGCTGCTTTTCTCAGTTGAACTGCAGCTTGCAGAGGGACTGAACTGTGTGTATAGGATTGTGTGGGCCTGTGGGCTGAGAGGACTGTGTGGTAACCAAAGCAGCAGCCGTCTGCATTATTCATTGGGCTAAATGCTGGAGTTAAGTGCCAGCAGCCTGTTAGGGAGGCGTAGCCACTGGGTGACATCAGCCTGTACATGTCAATCCTGCCAATCTGCATCAGTCTTAGTAAAAATTCATATAAGACTCTTTTCCGCTCTCAGTCTCAAAGTGATACTAAAGTCAATGTTGAAAACCAAAAAAAAACATATATCATTTTGCTTTTTATGCAAGAAACACAAAACAAAACACATTTTTCAGTTTGTTCTGTGTATTACAAATCTTTTTCTAGGCAAGTATTGAGAACTTATAATTGAAAAGAAATTCCCACAATTTCTTGAAGTGCTGTTTATATGTAATTACTGCACTATTTATATCTATTTGTATTTAATGTACACTTCACAGACTGCAATAATGTGATGTGAATATAGTCTGAACATTAGTACAACAGTACATATATAAATAAATAAATTAATTAAAAAAGCAAAATAATAATAATACATTACTATTACATTATATTTTTTATATATTA